>VUQH01088232.1:0-10536 GCA_015106775.1 Etroplus canarensis
CACGAACCAAGTCTGCCTTGTAATTTACAACGTCAGCATGGGCCATCCCCTTTTCAAAAAAGAGCACATGGTCCAGACTCAGAAAACCAAACAGACAGGCTGACCTCCCCAGTGCACAGTGCATGGGGTCAGACTTGTTTTCTCTTCACCTCTGACTAGATCCATTTACACAGACTCTAAAAGCACTCCACATCTTTGGCTAGGGTTACATACTTACATCCCAGTAATAATTCAGAGATGTATTGCAAGGAGATTTCTTTTCTACCCTTTCTCCCCCGCGTTCTATTTCAGTGAGCCCTGCTTTGTTTCGAAAGTGGATCAACTTCAAAGCAAAGAAATGGACAGATTGATAGTTGAAGACAAATGCTATTTCATAAGAGCTAGAGTTTCTGATCCAATCACTCAGACCCCTTTTTGAAACAAAACCTACAATGGGACTCAAAATAACTCAGAGTCAACCACATAGCCCTTTCAAAAGCAAAACAAAATTAAAAACGTGTTGCTTAATGAAACAGCAGTTATTTTTTGACAGAGGTAAGACATGTAATTCCTAATGCTGCAGTATGATTAGTTTAATCTACAATAATAAGCGTGCCTTATCATATGTAAGTGAGGACATGTTTTTGTGTGTAGAGCAAATCCAGTGTTGGGTAATCACCTTTTAACGTGAGAGCTGCCAATTAAACAGATCAAGTTTCTCATGTACTCTCAAACTCAGTTACACTGATGTTGATAACACAACAAAAGCAGGGCATGGCTGATATTCCTCTGAAACACAGACAATCTGAGAACAGCTGTTTACATGTCTCTGTGCCCCCTCTCCTTTCTGCCAAGCTGACATCATCCTCGAGCATCTCCTCCTTCCTGTCTCCCTTTTGGATGGGCTCTGTTATGACAAGTTTAATTGTGGGTTGTCAAGCCATAACATTTCTGTAAATATTAGACTTGCCAAGAGCGTCAATAAGAGGAAATAGTCTTACTGTATACTCTTCTCTTAGAAGCACAATGTGTCCTTTTGTAAGTGGATCACCACGAGGCATTCTGATACCCCATTTTTGTCTCGGTGAACCTGTATCCAGTCTAATCTCATACTCATTATAAACTGTATCTATGACTCTAAAGCACTACTATGGCTGAATTTAGTGGACTGAAAGAGTCCACTCAGAAAAACTACAATATGTTGGCAAACGAAGAGCTGCAGCACCATTTAAGTGTATTTTGAGGTTCTGAATATAAATATCAAATGCAATGTGTCATTACGAGTCTGTCAATTCAAGCACTGTGTTAAAATAATCTGGAGAATATATCTTCTATGAGTACATGGTGTCAGTTTGATTAATTTCATCCATCAAAATTAAATGACACTGAATGATATTTTTGCAGTGTAACTCATCAAAAAATAGCACCAAAGCTGACATCATCTCATTTGTCAGGATATACAAAAGCCTTCTCACCAATCAAAGCCATGACAACCTCAGTTATGAATGTTCATTTGTTATTTTAATCCTTCTCGGTGTTTAAAGAGCACCTGGTTCTTTTGGGCTTCAGGGGGTAGTGGTGGTGTGGTATGGGGATCCACAGAAGAAAGTTACCCTGTGAATCATTAGTAATGTCCAGTGTGATTTACATGTGTGTGTGTGAGTGTGTCTGTGTGTGAGGCCTCTATTGTGTTTTTGGAGTGGGTTTTCCAGTAAGTAACAGTGAGCCTTACTCACCTGGGGGGAGGGTAGTGAGTCAGTGTGCGTCATCAGTCATGGCTAGCCAGACAGGGCCGATAGCAGCACACTGCTCTAATAACTGATGTGGCTTTATTATTTCAAACTGAATTTTCAGATTTAAGGCTACAACAGAGTGGAAGGACAAAAAACACTAACACCGTAACCGTAACCGTAACACTAAGAATGTGTCATCAGGACTGCAGACACTCACTGTATAAATAGCCCAGCACTTACATCTGTGATTGCTGGTTTTAGAGTTTATACGATTTACATACTTATGGATGAAGCAATGAACCCAAAAATATATATTTTTGTCTGCCTCTTTTCAATCCCAATGTGTTTATATGCCACTGCTGCATGTCATTAGCTTTGGTCTTCTGTCTCCTATAGTTTGTTCATCTCTCTCTGTGTTCTCCTTTTTTTCTAGTCTCTCCCCCTTTACCCCCAACCAGTCATGGCAAATGGCTGCCCCTTCCTGAGCCTGGTTCTGCCAGAGGTCTCTTCCTATTAAAAGAGAGTTCTTCCTTACCACTATCGCCAAGTTCTTGTCCAAAGGGGATTGTAAATACAGATGGGCCAAAACACTACAAAAACTCAGATGAAGTGAGCAATGGTGCAAAACATTTATGGCCAGGGCAAAGTGGTCCAAGAAGTTAAGGGATGTGCTGAAGTAGGTCTGGTCTGCAGTGGGTCTAACTTGCAACTGAGAGAGCTTAAATAATCTCCTTCGAATATCTTGGTGCCAGATTCCACAGGGCATCTTCAGAAGTACTATTAAGCATATGCATCAATGAGTTTGGGGTGTTTTGGGTGCATATCCAGGTGGGTATTATTGGGCTACCTTCCCCAGTTCAGAAAATAATAAGACTCAGAAGAAATGCATGATTTGAATTTCTCTCTACAAGTTATAAGCATGCATATTTAAAACTATCCAAACATCAACTTTAAAATAATGAACAAACTGTTACAAATAAAATTCATTTCACATGATAAGTTAATACAGGTGAGAAATATTATTCAATTACATTTGCTGTAAAACAGCAATACTTGTTTTTGCAGACCATCTCACTTGAAATTTGTGTAGTGACTGTAGTTTATGTTTTTCATGTGCCCTAAACTTCCTGATAGAATCTGGAATAATCTGAAGTCATTCTCCCTTATAAGCCTGTTTACACACCCAAATACAATGCTTACCTCTTTACAACATCACTGGTATTTGTGTTTGCAGTACTGAAGTATATAGTTCCAGTTCTTCAGCAAATCTCATTATAATGATACCCCTGTCCAATATTTACAGAGACAAAGAAACTGCACACTTCCACTTCAGTAACTCCCATAGTTGTGTCTGTTGTTGCTAATAAAGACAAAGATTGAAATACAAAAAAAAAAATGGATCTATATATTATGGACACAATCTAAATAACTTATACATTAAAAAAATCACACTTGCATTAAACTAGTTAATTAGAAAACAAATTAAAATATATAATACAGTTTAGCATTTGACCAAAAATTACACTTCAGAACATAATTCGTGATACTATAATTTACTTTAATTTGATTACATTACACTTGATTAAAAATAATGAGAATAATTATTTTCCTTGCTTTCTCCCTGTCTATGTTGCCTTTCAGCAGTACAAGCCAACAGGAGCAGTTCAAAAGCCCCTCTTAACGAGTTTGCTGGTGATATAACTCAGCACTCCTGCTCCAATAACTGATGAAATATGAAAATTGACAGCGCCGTCAGGGCGCCTGTGCCACATGTTTACGAGTGGCTGTCTTAACTGGCCGCCTCTGTGCTCCATAAGTCATACGTGGAGTGCTCATCATAGAGCAAGGATTTATGGGGCCTGAGTCTGCATATGACCTCCCCCATCAGGAGCCTCGCTGCAATAGAGGAGGAATCATTATCTGGACCCAGCCACTATAAGCTTCATAGACTTACTCAAAGCAAATTGGCTCTGGGGTCTGCTGCTCCTGTAAATATTGTCTGTTGCCCATGTGTGTCTAGGAAGTGAGCCACACAACAACTTCCAGCCTCTATTAAAGAATTTTCCTCGCACATATTATAAGATGAGATGATCAGATGAGACGGTGAGTATATAATAGTTAGAAAATACTGAGCAATTTTCTGATATGAAAAATGTGATAAAATCTTTTTCCTAATTAGTCATACACTACTTAGAGGCCTGTGTGATTATTGAACGTAACAGGAAGAACAATTTCATTGTTAACTTCCCAAAATTCTAGCTGATACAATTGATTAATCATTTAAAAGTCAAGATAAAATAACAACACATGATTATAATAAAGAGGTCAAACCAGCCACAGGGGCCCACAAGCCAGTGTACTCCTAGTGCTGGTCCCAAGCCCGGGTAAATGGTGAGGGTTGCGTCAGGAAGGGCATCTGGCATAAAAACTTTGCCAAATCAAACATGCAGATTCATAAATGTTACGCTGTGGTGACCCCTAATTGGAGCAGCCGAAAGAAGAAGAAGAAGAAGATTATAATAAAGAGGTCAATCAATAACTGGGGGCAAACAAATGCAGTTCAGATTAACTTGATTTTATTTGTATAGCACCATATTACAGCCAAAGTTGCCTCAAGGTGCTTTATATCATTAGGAAAAGACCCTAAAATATGGGAGAGAAAATCCCAACCATCAGACAATCCCCTATGAGCAAGGACTTGGTGACAGTGGAAAGGAAGAACTCCCTTAAACAGGAAGAGACGTCCAGCAGAGCCTGGCTCAGGGAGGGGCAGCTAATCTCCAGCATTAAATCTACACTGTAAAAATTCGGCTTCGGCTGGTTTCCGCTGCAAAATTGCAGAGGAAACCAACCGAAGTATAAATGCTAGCAACAGTGTTGGCCCCCTGCAAAGATTACACACAATTACTAACTAAACTTCATATTGCATCCAATAAGTCCTTTACCTAGCATTTCAGCCCAGAAAATAATCAGGATAGTGTTTACTGACCTTACTGAGCAAGGAAAGATATTTTCCCAGAAACGTCTTTAAACGTTTATACAACCCACAGGCTTCACCATTTCCTGGCCATCAGGAAGAATGCAATTTTAATGCACTTCCGCATTAAAATTGCTTACTTTTCAGACCTGGAAACTGTGCCCATCTTTTATATACAGTCAAAGACTGGATTATATGCATGCACAATTTCTCGTATTATATATACTGTTTTGTGTAAACACAATGCACAGGAAAGGAAAAACCCACAGTAAAATGATATGATGATAGAACTAAACAAATAATTACAACTAATTACTACAAATAATTACCCAAAACAACAAAAAAAAACTTTATTTCACAAAATGTGAAGGATTGTGGCTTTGAATACAGTACGTTTGAACCGCTTAATGGGCAACTTATTTTGTATATGCATATATATTATTTACCTGTTTGCCTAACATTTGTTTATGATTATAAACTTATAATTTTTTTCTTTTCTTTGGATCAAGGATTTGTAATGGAAGTAACTGCAATATGTATGTGTTACCATTTTAAATCCAATATAGTGAAACGCTTATGGTCAACTTTCATATTTACTGTTTCATGTACAGTTTAAACTGTCATCAAGTGCCGGTCTTTCTGATCCATTTCCATTTATTTATCTGATACTTTATTTTTGATTTTCTCTTTGGTTTTACAGTGTAGCCTGTCATGTAGGACTCTGTGGTTTGTTTGTATTTTTCATAGAGAATGTGTAGCATTGACAGAGAGGTGGTCAAGGGGAAGTGCTGACGGCAAAGGGCCAGCAGGGAAAACAGCTATTACAACAGGGAGGCTGAGTATGAATACTGTGTACTGCTGGTCATGTTGCCTTTGGGCTGAGTCTTGGGGCAGCATGACCTGGATCTGAAGCACAGCTATAACCAAAACTTGAACTCCTAACCCACAACAAGACAGGAAATACTTGCTGTGTTGTTTACATGGGAGGAGTGTATTTGAATACTATTGAGAAATGTAAAATCAAAGTACATGGTGACTTTTTGCAGTTATTACTACATCAGCAAACAAAAGTATTTTGATTCTGTGCTGTTGAGCTGTAAACAAGCTGAGACAGTGCATGCAGGGAAATAACTAGGACTCTGAAAGACAAAGCACCTCCGGCTCAGTTAGAGTCTTGTCCAACTGCCTCTGAGACTGACATCCGTGCAAATCATCACAGAAATGACAGACCAAGCCACCCCACCACCTACCCAGGCCATCATTTCAGCAAGCTTGCCAGCCAGTTGGCCTGCCAGTCCAACAGACAACAACTTACCCCACCCCAAGTTCCACCCTTGTGCCTACACAGACAGACAGACTGGGACAAATTGGGACAATCCCCCCTCCATTACCACCCACTCTTCCTCTCCATTGCGCGATGCAGCAGCCTCTGCTCAGGGGGCTAATTCCACGTTCAGATCACCATTTGTACTTATTATGCTGACATAATTAATCCCCTGTTGTGATCAGCGGGGGCATGAGGGCCTCTCCGCTCCATTGGTCTACCCCTGCCATGACACAACCGCTCCCCCCTCTGCTTCTCATACAAATCTGCTACTCACTCCCTCCCATGTCCATCTTGTCTGACTGTAGAGGTCTTCTGTCTGCAGCTCTATAATCACCATAGTATCTGTCTGTCTCACAGTTTGTTGTCATGACTATAGTTATTCTGACAGTTTGGCAAACCTGTCAAATAACAAACAAGAGCATTCCTTTATTTTTTTAATACATACTGAGAGTGGGGCAACGTTTGTTATTGATCTGTGGTCCCAGCTGAGAATGAATATGTTTGGCAAAACTTTCGACTGTGAGTTAAAAGTAAGTAGAACAAACACTACGGTGAAGAGCAGCAGCAAACAGTTTTGAAGCTGAAGTCAAATTTAAAGATAAAAGGGCAGACAAGAAGCAGAGAAGAGGGCAACGAGGGAGGAGGAGAGAAGTTCTCATCAAAAAAACACCAGCTGGATTAATAAATCCAACTGATGACTGTGTCCACATATTAAAGCGTCCGGCAGATTAAAACAGAAACGTCTCAAGTTGTGAAACATATGCAGGCAAGGCTGAGCAAACACTGTCAGAATAATAACTTAGGAGATGAGTGCTGCTGTTGGCCCCAAACTGCTGCTCAGCAACAAGCTGGACCAGCACTCCAACTGCTGCTTCCTAGAAATCAAAGACCAAATTGCTGAACTTTGATTCCTTGCAGAAGGATGTATTTGTATTTGGGAGGTCAAAGCTCTAAAAAACTAACAGGTTGTTTTTGCATTCTTTTCATTTGAATGTGTAGGCAAATAGACAAATATACACTTCTGGGAAAGCATTTCCATTTCCAACTAGCATGTAAGCAGACTACACATGGAAGATGGAAAATTTCAATTAATTAATTAATTAAGCAGGCTTTCCCTTAAAATGATTATTTCTCAACTATTAAAAGGGGGAAATACTAACAAAAAGTGGACTTGCAACAGTTGCACAGAAAACCTATTCAATATTTAAATACATCACTTTAACCTAAAAATGTTGCATATAAGTTGTTGTTGAAGCTCTATCTTATTTTGCCTGTTAGAGTGACAGTTACTCCCAGATTATTAAACATCAATATTTAAGTCCCATTTCAATTCTGGTTTTTTTTGGTATTTGAGAAAATCTGGCGGCAGTTGTAAACATCCGAGAAGTCTGGAAATAACCAGTACCCAGAACACCTGCTAGCTCTGGGAAGCTGTGTGTTATTCTGACCAAAGAAGAGAATGTACAGTCAACAGGTCACTGCGTACCCCTGGATTAATTCATTAAAAGCAGCAAAAAAAAGGAAATGGACTTGAGAAAGAGCTGTCAAACTTCAGGGCACAGACTGCTGTATCTCAAAAAAGCATCAGTGACATAAAAGGATAAGCTTTTTAATTTGCTTGTAATTTCATAGCACCATAGACGGAAGGATAACCAGAGAGTAACATTTATTTTAATCTACATTGTTTATCAGTTTTTCTGTGGTGCTTAGTACCATCAATGTCAAATTTGTGCAAAATTCACTCCTAGCACTCTCTACACCCCCTTACCCATAAACCCTGCCTTTCTCTTCCCCACCCATCTGATAACAACCACCCTCCACCCTCCCACTCCTCATCTTTACATAAAAGTTCAGGCTGCATATTTAAAGGAGCTAAAATATTCACACTGTCAAAGGTGGTCAAAGGCTTCTGCGTTCACACAGGAGCTGACAAAGAGGAGGCACCCAGAGCTTGGCCAAAAGAGCACTGTTGAAATAAATCAGCACATACAAAGACACAGAGAGATAATGGGGCTAAAGCTGGGCCAGATCCAGAAACAGAAACACCCTGCACACCAGAACACATGGATACATACACACAGCGCCTGGCTGGGAACAAAGTCTGCGCATGGATTAATATTTATTTTTGGAGTACACATTGTTCAGGACATACAGTATCAGGAGACCGAAAACATCATAACTCCCCCAGTGTGCAACCTTGCCACGAATCCCATGCCTGAATCAAACAAATAACAAAATAAAAGTCCACAGATGGTTTCACATGGGGGAGGAAATGGGTATCTGAGAAACATCAGTTGAATCAAGGTTGTGGTGTGTGTGTGTGTGTTAACGTGTAAGATTGTGGTTACCAGTGCATCTGTGTGGTAAATGTGGTAAAAGAAAATAAAGCCCGTCAATGTCTTTAAGGCAGAGGGACAATTTCAGCCTCTCATGTTCTGCTGCCTGACTGTGTCTGTCTTAAGTAGATACACAGTCAGACAGCATGAACATGCGACCAGCACCAACTTTAACAAACCACTTCCCAGATTTCTTCAGGCACTATTCTGCGATGGTCATTGGGAGATCTTTTAGGGAAAACGCATGGGAGTTCTGATACTGTAGCAGTAATCCACACATCCTAGACACTACTATCATAAAAATCTACATCTGATTGATATTTTACCATATAACTTTGTCAACAAATAGAAACATGTTTTTTTTTCTTTTTTCATCTTTACAGGCATTTGCTGAAAACATGCAACTTAGGTTAGGTTACTTCTAGAATGAGTTTAAAAGCTACTTTGTCATACAATGTTTTGTATGCGGGATCTATTGCCAGGGTTCTTAAAGTGTGGTCACTAGGCCAGTGGCAGTCCTTGAGAGAACCAAGGAAAGAATGCACTGCTTTACAATTGATTCATCTACAATTCACGTCATATTACAGCACAAAAGCACAGAATGAGACAAAGGGTGAATTTTTCCTGAGTTTCAACTAACTCTTCTATTGAAGCCATCATAGCTGAATAAACCTTCCTATCATTATCAGTAACAGCTTGTGTTAAGAATGTAAATACCACCTCATCAGGGGTTAAAAAGTTATATATAAGTTGAAAGTTATATATAAGGTTTTCAAAAATTAAAATATAAATCACCATAATCTGAAGAGACACATTACAAACTCAAAAAAGTGGTACGTATGTGAATTCCATGCACCATAACCATGTTGTTATAAATTTGAAAGATGTGATTAAACACATTATTTTGGGAGAGAAGTCATTGAAAACTAATTAAACTGTGGTATGCTGAGAATTGCAAATTAATAATGTGTTTTAAAGAAAAACGGCAGCTCTAATAGAGCACATATGGTACTGAAGACATTGCAAACTTCCACCATAACAGAGGTTTACAAAGAAAACAAAATCTAAAACATATTCTGAAAATATAGCAGGTCTTTAACTGTAATTCAGTGGCTGCTCAGCTGACTGAGGTACTCACAAACTGGGGCTTCGCATTTACGCAGCTTTTTATTCGCCCCTATATCAACATAGAGAGGAAACAGAGGCCTCCCTGAACTAATTTCGCTCATGAACACTCAGTCATTTGTTGAGCACCACACAGCAGGCCCTGCTGTCTGAGGCCCAAGGATTAAGGCTCAATATTTGTAAACCTCAGTTGGCTTTAGTGCGGAAATGGGGAGTAGAGAAAAATGGGAAGCCTTGGCAAACCAAAGTGTGAAAAACTATCAAATTGTCAGCCATGACAGAAACAGTTACACACACTGGCTTCTGGCTGACACAGAAACAATACACTGTTAAATCTATGAAACACTACAGTCTTGTTTGAATGAATGTGGGTGGGAGCGAGTTTATAGGTTATTGTGTGCATTTGCAACCAAAACACCATATTATATATATATATATATATATATATACGCTCCACTCTCATTATTGCAATGACCTAGCAACTCTCTTTTCTCTTGTCTGTTTTTAAAATTGTTGGAATAATTTGTTCTATCATTAAAGCGTTGTGCACGAAGGCTGAGCTACTTCACTCCTCCCCTACTATTTAACCTCTTCCTCCACAGAAAATACTCCCATAATGCACATTATCAGCCTCACAACGGGCCCATAAAGTAGTAAAAATCCCAGGACCTTATTTCCAGCTGTGACACACAACCCAGACCTACTTAAGCCCTCTACTTTGACCTTTGTTTGAAAAGTTTCTTTCAGCCTGAGGCCTCAGCAGTAAATTCATAGAGCTATGAAATTAATGTGCCAGAGAGCCCATCCACTCTTTCAATAATCCTAACCACAAAAAGGAAGGCACAGATTATAGAGTCAGATTATGTTTTCCAGTTCCTATTTTAACTATTTGTTTTGCAGTGAGGCAGACTGTGTTCCACCTATCAACATCCTCTCTGTTGTGAAAGCAAGAAGGCAGTGCAGAGGTGCATGCTCATCTGTGTTCAATGGGACCTGCACAGCTTTTCAGAATCAATACAATGCACTCACATTCATCCATAGACATAAACATAAAGACAC
>VUQH01088232.1:12549-29600 GCA_015106775.1 Etroplus canarensis
TTATTCTACTTTTGGATTGCTATAAATTTACATGTGCCTTTGTTTTCTGTTATGTTATTTCCTCTTTTACTTTGGTAGCTGTTTGGTATTCAGTTTTATTTCCTGCCTCTGTCCTCTGTCTTCCCTGATGCCCTGATTCATATCTATCTATCTATCTATCTATCTATCTATCTATCTATCTATCTATCTATCTATCTATCTATCTATCTATCTATCTATCTATCTATCTATCTTATTATTATTATTATTATTATTATTTTTAAATGTATGAAAAGGAAACCAAACTTAAGAAAAGCCTTTTTGTCAAAGAAACATAAAATATGAGGTGGATTTCAAACTGTGGCTTTCACTTTCACCTATCAGTGTGAGAATAAACAGTTGCCACTTGAACTTGAAACAGATGTAAAAAGTTTCTGAAGAAGCTGACTGTGACATCATTAATTCTGTATGGTTCATTACTTGATTATATTGTTAAATATGTAGTAAACTGTTGCCATTAGCCAATGCTGAATTTCACAGGTTGATCAGAGTCACTCTCATTAGTAGCAGAGAAGTTACAGAACCTCATAATTTGAAGCGCCTTAAGTGTGTTGATAATGTAAGGTCATTGCTGAGAGCAAGGAGGCAGGCAGTGCTAATGTTTAGCTGCATGTAATTGGACAGAAGTGTCAGAGGCAGGTGTGTAGCCATTGTTCACTTTGATGGGATTATTTGTACCTCTCAATGCTGAAAAAAAACAGGTATCATCAAAAGGCAGTCATCTAAATTTACAATAGCTGGATTTAGGTATTCCTCTCTTTCGCTCTCCATCCAGGTTCTGTAATTACAGCTGCTCTGTAATTAGGGGCAGAGCCTTCAGGACCAGGGTGACTACTATCTGCTTCAGAAGGCTCTGGCAGAGTACAAAACTTC
Organism: Etroplus canarensis; assembly: GCA_015106775.1. Lineage (NCBI taxonomy): Eukaryota > Metazoa > Chordata > Actinopteri > Cichliformes > Cichlidae > Etroplus > Etroplus canarensis. The sequence goes on from VUQH01088232.1 coordinate 13,462, forward strand.
AGACTGGGGGATGGGGACAAAGTAGTCCATTCCAGTTTTGCTGTTCTTTTTACCTCAGTCTTGGGGCTAAAAAAGTCAGTGCGGTTTTTATTCTCACGTGTATATAATATATAACGCTGTTTCAAACAGTGCTAATGACAGGTCATTCAAAATTTTTAGGCTAACATTCATTGGCGATCATATGTGTTTATTGTAATAATAAAGCCTTTGCAAACACGATCACTTTTCTTAGTTGTATGGGTATGACTTTTAGGTTTTCTGGTGTGTTTTTGAATGTTTAGAGAATGACGTAGTCACACCCAGTGACTTTGACTGACAGAACTTTATGGAGAAAGGTATTACTAGATATAGACCTGAGAGTACAGTATGCACATAAATACAGAGAGAGAGAGAGTAGGATTAAGGACAGATTTCTGGGGTTATGTCTGAGTGCGTGTTTGTGTGCATGATGCATGTGCATAAATAAGGTTACTGCTAAGGACTAGCCCATGCGTGTACCACCTACTTGTGGACTCTGTTCTGAATATTCTGGTCCTATTAGAAGGCACTTGTCACTTTACGAGATTTCCAATCCCATCATTGAACACTGAATTTCACTTACTGTAACTATTTTTAGCAGGCCCTCTAATTGTGATGCATTTTTATGGTGTCTTTTTTTGATTTTGTAAGATGATAGGATGCCATTTTAAAACTGTGCAGTAACTTTGGAACAACTGTTCATTAACTGCATTCTGCAATCATACATTTATCACACATTGGTATAGCTGATGATGCCCAGCTGTTATTGTTACACTATATTGATGTAGTTGTGTTGTCACATGTAGTAAAGAGATGGAGAAGATAATATTTAGTGTTGACCATGCTATCTACAAGCATGACCTGAAAATGCTAATGTACTGTAGTAGTGTGGATGTTGTCTCAGCCTACAAATCAAATGTTTTTATCCCAGTCTCTAAGATTTCTTAAAACATGCATTCTAAAGGTTTAACAGACTTTTCTTCAGACATTCACTAATCCCAGTGCAGCATCACAATTAAAATTATTGCTCTGACCACTGTGAATGGTTCCCCAAGCCTTCGTGGTGCCACTGTACAATTAGGCCTATGAAGTAAGTGGATTTACTGGGTGTTCGGATGAAATGCAAAGTGAATTTTAGAAGCCATGGGACTTGATTGATTGCACATATGTGCATATACAGGAGCTTTATGAATCTGCCTCATAAACAAACAGTAAAAAGAGAAAAAAGTAAAGACTGGAGGCGAATGACAGAAAATAGTGCAGGTTCCCATGTGTCCTGAGTTCTGTCACTGACTGAATTTAACAGCCTGTGAGATGGAAGTGTCCAGTAAGCTGCCAGACAAACACACACATTAGGGAAAAGCTGCCAAGGTGAAAAACAAGGTCTGAGCCAACAGCCTACAGTCTCCAGAGAGCCATGCCACTAAGCATGCTTCTAGAAAAGGAGTATCCTTAGGAAACAATGCATTATAATCTGTATTGAGATTTTCAGCAAGTTTTTTGAGGAAAACCCTAAACTTAAAATTTTCAGATTTTTTAAAAATTAAAGTTACACATTTGCTTCATAGCACAGTAATTGTATCATTATTCCTTTTTCTCAATGATGTATGCTTTATAAACTAACCTTATATTATTTCATTTAACTGTTCATGTTTATTATACAATTAAATTCTGAGTTGAGGAAATCTTGGAAATGTTACTATGATGCCTCTGAAAATTTGTCCTAAACTATAATTCTCTATAGTCCTATAAGTGACCACAGTACCTTTAAGCTCCCAGTCATGCCATCAACCCAGAAATATACATGGCAGAAGAAGAAACATATGCTTAAGTGAGAAGCATTTACTCCTGACCTTCCCTGCCAGGGTGCTCTGCAGCTAAGCTGCAGGGATTTGCACCAGCTCAACATCTACACCATATGGATGCTTTATTACAGAGTAATGATGTCTCTCTCTTTCTCCCTCACTTCTCTAACTAGAGATGATTTGAAAAACCAAACAGCCTTATGTGTAACCAGGTGATTAGAGAGACTTAAGGGGGGATTTAATAGTATTCTACTGAGGAATGTAGAAGACCATTTCAGCTAACTTTAGGTGAGTCGCTGTCAGATACAGAGCATACAGATGACTCAGATACAGTTTATTCATAATTAGATTATATCTCAGTAATCTGCTAATATCCTGCAACAAACTAAATACATAAACAAAATCTCACAATATTGTCTGTGGCCACATGAGAGTATATGCGCACTTCTTCATTAATAAGACATGTTTTTACCCTTAATATGTTATGAATAAACAAACTACTAGGGTTGAGGTTATTACATATGGACAAATGAAAACAACATGGGGATTCATTTCCACACTAGCTATTGCAATAATTGGATTTATATTGAAATGAGAGCTGCACTGCTTATTGATAACAAATGCATATTAGCAGTGAATAATCAATAAAGTTGATTCAATACTTATTAAAGTAGAATAAGCTGGGATGGGCTTTTTTTTCCATTTGTCAGCCAGCGACCATTAGTCTCATAACACTTCATGCTAATGCACGATTCCTAGTTGGAGAATATCACTGTTGACACTGGGTCAAATTACAGCAATTGTATTGAGCAGTGTAAGGAAATGTATGTTTGTGCAACTAAAGTCAAGGCTACTTGTCTGGGGGCTTTCAGTAAATTATGACCAATCAATCCTCATCCTTAATTCCAACTATTAATCTTGGTATTTCACACATTGTTTTGGTCACTTTGAAATCATCATGAGGGTTCTAGTTTGAAGTAAAATATTGGAAACATTTTCCTAAGACAGAGGACTGGTTACAATGTGAGCCAAGTGTTAAAAACCTTACTGAAACGGAAAACAAAAATTTAGGGAAATGCCGTCAGGTCAAAGGCAAATTATAGCTGGCCTTTTCTTTTTTTCATCAGCCTCTTAGAATTTCAGTCTAAGGGAATTAATTATAAGGGGGTTGATTTGCAAATGAATGCGATTTCAGTTGTGAAAATATAACTGTGGGCTTAGTTTGGGACATTGGGACAAACAACTCAGAGGGAGAAGAAAAGGAGCATCTTAATTTATTAGCGATCTGCAACATTTTTCACCTAGAAGCCAAGGCAACTGGACTGTCGAGACTGAAATGAAATTAGTGCTCTTCTTGAGCAGGAGAAACAAAAGCGTCTTCCAAAGCAAGTGAGGTCCCAGTCTGGCACAGTGAGGTCAGCAGGCTGAGGCCTATAGCCAACCCTAAGCTGAGCTGTAGTGCTGTGTGCAAATCAACTGCTTTTCTCCCATTTCATTTCTCATGCACAGCGTTTGTGCTCCTCTTTTCATGAATGTAGGACCCTATCTTTGGCCCTCCCCTCTGAAAGGGCCTTCCCAGTGACGAAGGTGACCTGCCACTGAGAAAAAGGAGGACCTGCCATGAACTGAGTGTCAGCCATTAAATATGATTTCGCCCCTGAATGGCACGCAAACACATTCAACCACTGAAACTCATTAAGCCCACATAATCTCTCTTTTCTTAAGCATAACAATGATTTCAGCTGGGAAATGCAATGGTTTTAGGGAGCTGAGCCATTGATTTGAGTTACATTCAAAGTAATAAATCAAGTCTAACTTCACATCCTGGGCTCTTTTGCCTAATTCAGCGCCTCGCACCATACTGGTCAATTAGTTTAGAGCGAATATACTCAATACACAGAGCAATTCACTGACAAGGCATAATAAATTTCATGGCTTGGAGACTGTCCAAAATAACTTTCTGCTGCTGTTCTACCCGTTTACTAACACTATATAGGCAGAAAAAAAGGAAAAAAGTAACCGTAACACACAAGTTTTGCAGCAATCTAATAATCTAATGAATCAAAGCCATTTTTGATTAATCATAAATAGAAATCTATGTGGTTAACTTTCCTGTTGTTATAGAAGTTGATCCTGCTTAAGCTCAAATGAGGTCACTGGCAGTGACAGAGACGGAAGTGTAAAGGTGCCAACTCCTGTCAGACAAAATGAGCTGCCTGTTTGACTCCACTCAGTGCTCTCTTACTCCTGTCTTCTCTGTCGCACCCTGAGATGCATGAGTTTAAAGGGCTGCATTTTTCTTAATTATTATTTTTATTTCTCCTTAACAAAGTTTCTGTCCAATTCCTATTGACTTTGTCTCAAAGCTTCCACAGGGAACCTAGTGGCCCTGTAAATTACAGCCGTGTGGACTGCGAGAGGTGGGAGCAGCTGTGAGGAAGGCTCTCAGTAGTCAGACCATTGTAATCAGCATTAACCACATTGCAAAGGAGTGCAAGGGTCAAAGTCTTTAAGTGCCTGCAGGGATGAGTGCTTGTGGATTACATGGTATTGCTCCAAGAGGTTGTAATAACTGTACAGTGCTGCTTGCTCACTACCTGTTGTTCACCTATGTTGATGTACATAGTGCTATTTCTTTAAATGAAAAGAGCCTTCATTATTATGTGGCTCTGCAGAGAAGAAAGATTAGAATAGATTGATGGCTTATTCTGAGCAGAAACAAGGGAAAACAAGAGCTGATAGAAATTACATGAAAAACAAAGCAAGGCCTTTATATTTAAAATTATGCTTATTTTTAAGAATTGGTTTGATTTCTACCCAAGTTAGAAGCCATGTCAACAGGATCATGCATAAAAAAATTCTTGGTAATGCTGACCAGATCAAGTCCATTTCCTGGAAGGTGTACTAGAATAGCACTGACAGAAGGTGTATCCTAGGATGATCTTCTCCCTCTTCTTTGGCAGAGCATTAAATAGTGAAAGGAGCAGAAGTAATACTCTTACTGGTTGGACTCTGTTCAAAGAAGCCAAAATGACAGAAGCTTAATTTTTTCTGCAAATTTCAATATGTTTTCTTGCGCGCATCATTTATCAACCTGAAACAGAGTGAAAATAATTTCAAAGAATTAATGAACAAAAGTCTTGCTTTCCATTGAGAGTATGAATTATTTATAGCTACATTTCAACGTGATTGAAACTGTGAATTAATCCCATTAACCTCTCTGATGGTGAGAATAAAAGCATATGTCTTGATGAATGTTTGCTGGGCTCAAATTTAGTGCTATTGAGAGGAGCTTTTCCCAGGCAAAGCCCAGCAGACAGATTGTATGCTGTGTCGCACGGTGCTTATATAGATCCTCGCAGACTCTGTCTGAGTCTGTGGAGGAATGACGGAAAGCTCAATGGAGGCGTCTGTCTCCCAGCTAGACACCCTGTTCAGTTCTCTCCCTGTATACCTTTGAGTCCATGATGAATGCATGCAGGGCTGTCTCTCCCCAGCATACATCTGACATTATTAACACAATATAAAATGTGATAGGGTGCTCTGCCATACGGATGGGCCACCCTGATCCAGCAGAGCACAGCTACGTAGTGATTTATTCCCACAGCCATGAAAAAGTAAGCGTGCCGTTAAAATCACAGGTGTTTGGAGGCCACACGACTCACCGGGCAAGATCGATATTGTCACTCTTTTACATGGCTCATTTTGAGGCTGCAGCAGCATCATATGCCATTAGTGAGGCCTTGATCTATTGAGGAGCAAACCTCTGTCTGGCACTAAAGCTATGGGTGGCGCGTAGATACAAGCTAACAAGAAGCATGCACATGTGAGTGTGCCTACTCTTCATGTATGCACTCTTGCAGAGCTTGTGTTTACATTGTCTCCACCTGCACTCACATAATTCAGCAGAGCTAATGTAGGAGATAATGTACTGTAAATGGCAAGGGCTCTGATTGATACCTGCACTTAGTACAATTACTGGTGTAAAAACTTTGGGAAAAGACAAAAGTTTGCGCTACTTACCGTAGGGTTACCAACTGTGGCCTGGGAAAGTGATTTGTTAGTGTTTGTTGAGCGTGTTCCCAAGGCTATAAAGTGTGACACCAGCAACAAATAAGGACTAATGTTCTGGTTCCAAATGAATACTTAGCAGAACCTGTAAAAGAATGTGCTGTCTCTGCCCTTTCACAAGCACACAGATTATCAACAAATTATTTGGTGCTATTCCTACAGTCTGCAAATCCATTTCAGGCTAAGGAAAACAAATCATTGTCTAATTTCTCATCTGTTAAATACAGTAGAATAAACTTAATGCAAGTGAGAGAATTATTTTTCCCCCGAATCCTATAAAACATATTTTTTAATAAGGACAAAGAGGTTTTTTTTTTTTTTTAAAGCAGCATTTAAAAGAAACAAACAAAAAAAACTGTCCAAATTCGAACGAACTAACACTATGAAACTCTCATGTGTCCTTTTGGTGGAGGCATAAACATGTTTTTATTTCCGTGCTAATTCACATATATTCAGGAAAGGCATGCAAAACATTTCTGAAAAGAAAAACCATTGTTTCTGCAGCAGTTTCCTAATAAAATAAAACAGGACATTATGTGAATGCACGGATGGCACAGCAGTCCTCCTAACCTTCCTTGTGGCTGACAGCGGATTATGGATAACATTGTAGTCATGTTGGAAAAACGTCTATTTGCCGCAACCCCAGTGGAAATTTAAACTAGTCTTTATCTGGAAACAAAGCATTTGTATATTGTTAAACAATGCACATGAAGATTCTTAGTTTTATTTATTAAAAATGTCAAAATGTTTAAGCTGAAACAAAAAAAATAGTTTTTGTTTTTCCTCACGTCTGTCCCCTTCTCCATTTTCTCTTTCATTCTCAGCGCAACTGCCATGAAAATGAACTATTAATCTGTTTCCCAAAGGAATTCCTCATGCCATGCAGGCCTGACAGCCGCAATACGATGGTTGTTGTGTGGTCAACAAACAATTTTCCTGGGCTTCACTGCCTTTGAAAGGCATTTTTTCATCCGGCCCTGATCATGTGAAAAATGTCGTTGTCAAAGGTTCCTCTGCTTTTCTTCTCACACAAAGATGTCAGATGGAGAGAGTTAGAATTTCCAAACATGTTAATCCGTGTGAGCGTAAACTCAACCCCTTCCTCCACAGTGCTTGAGAGTTCATTCAGCATGTTTGAAATTTCCTGTGCTTGAGCAACACAAGTGTGCCTTTAAGTTACGATGCAATATGTCCTTTAACTGAAAGAAAGCGGGATTATGGAGTTATGCAATTCAATCGAACAATTCATGCATGCACAATTTACTAACACCTGTTTCTCAATTTTGCATCGATTTCATAAAACAAAATTACACCTGTTGTGTAAAGATGGAAATCTTTAATTGTTGTGACATAAAATGTCAGTTAAGTTTAAGACATGACAATGCAGAACTATTGTGTTACACAAGGTTTTGTGGACATGTTTTTAGGCTAGAGATGATATGCGCTAAAAATAAAATGACAGGATAAAATGAGCTTCTGTAGATGTTGAACAGCTGTGAGAGGGGGAGCAATTCATCAGAGTGTGTAAACAGACTAAGGGGGGTTGTTCTTCTGCTCTTTGCCCCACCCTCAATGAGACCATCTCTTACCAGGTCGATGGGGCTAAAAGGTGGGCCACCTCATTACAGCCACATACTCCTCGCCTCTTCCTGCCTGCTACCCACCCATCATCCCACCCTTTTCCTCTACTCCAGCCTCTCATCACCGATCTTTCCTTTCATCACACACACATCCTCAGTCTCACTGCTGTCTGATTGATGAGGCCACTTTTGATAATGGCATCAGGAACCGGGGTGTCTGCCTTGTCATTAGATACTATCAGAGCTGTCTTATTACGACGGAGGAAGACCCCAGGCAGACAGACGGGTTTCTCTGTGCACAGATATGACCACAGATAATGAACCTCAGGAACTGTGTACTCTAATATACCTGGCTGAGTTAATCCATCCATCACATATGCCAAAGTTCAGTAAGCTCTCAGATCACATAAACTTCTTACTGTCAAGGTGACAGCCTTCCTTCTAGGAGGGGCGGAAGTGACTGCTCCTGAGATAATAGCTATTATTCTCTCACATAGTTTCTACATACTGTAAAACCCAAATTAATGGGATATAATTATAAAAAATTTGCGTACAGTCTTGCTTTTAATATCACTTTGGTATGAGGGTCTGTTAATGTTACACTAAGTTCATGTCCGGTAAAGCAGTGGAATAAGTATATAGGACAAAAGAGCAAAATGAAAAATGCTGTAAGCAGATTTATGGAGACAAACAAGTTGGAAGATAATTCAGCTTTGTTATTTATCATCAAGCCTCCGTCTATATATTTTCACAATTTTTTAAAATGAATCCATTTAAAAACTTACTTTATCTTTAAAAATATATAAGGAGTGTACCTGGATTAGACATACAAAATATGAAACTTATGTTTATAAATTACATGGAAAAAATATTTGCATTAAACAGGATTGAAATATTCTTACTGCACTGGCAGATTTTTTTTACACTTTGAAAAAAAAAGAAGTTTGGATTTAAAGGACCCAATAAGACATTTTGTAGAAATAAAATATATTTTTTCATTACAAGATTAGAAAAATATGGTCAAACATATCAGGTGCTGCAACATGTCTATACCCAAATAAAAGTCCCGAGTTGTGACAAATGTCTTTGTATCATTCTAAAAATACATCTTGAATTCCAAATAAATGTATCTGCAGAAAACCACTGGCACTGGATGAATAATAAATGCTTTGCATTATCTGGAAGGCTTCTGTTAATTCAGGACAAAGGTGAGGTACTGATCAAAAGACAGCAGAGAGAGGGGCCCTGCTAGCCAGGATAAGAACCATACAACATAAACAAAGGCCCAGGCTTGCCAGTGAAAGAATAACTATGGTTTGAATTATGGATAGATCTGAATGGTGTCTCTTTTCTACAGATGGCTGCACACACGTGAATCCCAAGGCCTGTATAATTGTATTGCTAATAAGGAGTAAAGCCAATTAGGCATTTAAGAGTGCTGTAATCACTTGGATGGGTAGTGGGCCCATGGAGGAGATAGAAAATCCAGCCAAAGGACAAATGAATGCCTCCCCATTTTTCTCCCACACTGACAAATATAATTAGACATAAACTGTACGTATGTACCTGAAGGGGGGTGGAAGCTTTAAATATTTTCCCAGCCCCTCTTCTGAACTCTGATTCATTTGTTTCGTGTTGTCTGACAGATCTGTATGACAAGTGAAACAAGGCAAGATGACAAAGGACTGATGTCAATGCTACAGAGAAACCTCAAAAGGAACAATATGAATAAGAATTCATGCCCTGTGAAAAGCCACTTAACAAATGGTCACCATAAACTTTGTAAACTCCAATAGCTGATGTTCACTTTGAGTGTCACACTGACTGAGACAAGTTATATGATGACAAAAACTATTTTTCTTTCAGTGTTTCTCTCTTTCATAAGGTTGCCACGTGCTAAAGCATACTTTATCATTTATTTTACTCCAAATGTGACCTCATTTCAAAATACTTACTATATAGAACATAATCTCACGAGGCAACTTTTCTTACTGAGGTTATGAATCAAGTAAAATTTTGGGTTATTATCTCAAAGCATCTACATAACTGGATTTGGTGTCTATAAGAAAAAAATGCTGGTTTAAAGTATATCCACATTGGCATTGCTTTTTAGATCCAGAAGCTATGACCATGTTTACCATGAGGTAACACATGATTTCGACATTCATTCTCCTGGTTTTTCTGCTATCCGTTCCACTGCAACCAGTCAGCATTTGTGTTACATTACATCAGTACATTTAGGGCAGGAACTCCAAAAAATATTTCAAATCTTGGTGTTGAGTTGGTTGTTGGTTTGATAAGTAACTTCCGTTACCTCTTGTTTCATCATATGGGTGTATTTCAAATCAAATCAGATGCTTTGTTGGTCATAGCAGTTCATCAGTGCTACAACACAGATGTTTTCATTAGTCGTTATATTAACTAGAAATGATTTTCTTCTATATTTTTCTGCTAGCCACAGGATAATTACACAAAGTATACAATGACATCTTAAATGACTTTCACTTCATGTAATATGATAGCAACGGTTCTGCTTCTGAAAGGCCACTTCTTTGCAGCTCAAAGCCTTATAGATGTCAATAAGAAAAGCACATTTTCAGTAGTTTGCTTACTATGTGTTTTGCAGCGTGTGTCTTGGATTAGTGCTTTGCCATTATTTGTAAACTGCTTTTCAAACGTGTCAATTTAGATCTTTAATTTGATTCAAATACTCAAAGGACTGCATTTAAAAAAAGACCAAACCAGTCAAAATGTATATGACAAAACACAATGTGCCACTGCATGCAACATTAGCTGTTGAGGGGGCTGGTGTACCCATGTACCAACATTGCAGACGGGCCATAAAATCCTCCAGACAAGCTGTCTGTCACAACATTTGTTTGCCAGATTACATTCCTTTCTGCCACTGAGAGTGGCAATAAAATGGGAGAAATTCTCCAAGCAGCATTGCTCCGTTCTCGCAAACTGCAATATGTGTGTAGTCAAATATGTTTAGAGGTGGGATTGTCAGGACAAAGCTGTACGCCGAGTCCTTTTTTCAGTGTTCTGGAACTTTTTAGACTTCAGCAGGCCAGGAGGACAAAAGACTAGGACGTCTATGAGGACTATCAATACATTTAAACAGGGGCATGCGTTTCTCATAAAGTGGCTCCAAAAGCAGAGCGAGCCAATGGGAGGGAGCTGCTTGATCAACCCGTGAAGGGAACCTCAGTTATGAACCAGAGAAAGAAAAAGAGGAAGAAAGAATTGGGCAAAGGGGGAGTGAAAAAAAATTGAAAGAAAAGGTCATGAGTGGCAGTTGATTTGAGGAGTTTCTGCGACCCCACAAAGGGCCATGACATCATCAGGTATTGAAGTGAGAGAGGAGGAAAAGGGGTTCTTTAAAAAGCTGGCCGCTTACCGAGGCCGTAATTACATTTGCGCTAAACATGCCCAAGTGCTCCTGTGCTGTGGGGGGAATCATTTTCAGGGGTGGGGGTTGGAGGGACTGAATTAATCAGCTCTGTTTGCTGTGGGGACTTTTTATAACAAAAATCTTTCTCACCACAAGCTTATGTTTCAAAAACACCATGTTCCCTGTGTCCTCTGTCCCACCAGGAGAGAATTTCCCTAAAATGCATTTGTCTTTTGGACTAACTGTTCCTTCAATTGTGACTGTAAAACCACCCAGAAAATACAAACTGTCCTAATGTCAGGAATGGAAAAAAAAAGTTTTACCCACTCTAACGCCACCCCTACCGACCCCTCCAACTTTGAGCCTTTCCATAGCTCTCCGAGCATATAAAGCCTTTGCAGTGCATGGTGGGTAGGCATGGCGTGAAGTGTACAAGGAAGGAATGCTATTAAGTAAGTTATGCACATAATGAATCTGAGCAATGCTTGGGAAAACTTCAGCAACATTTATTCCTCTTTCAGTTTAGCCTATTTCTTAGTGAAAAGAGTAGGCCAAGTGGTGAATACAGTAAATCACTCTTTAGTTCTGCCAGAGCTGTTTTCACCCAAGGCCGGTGCCCCCAAAGACTTCATCTATTTACAACTGCATAGTGAATCCAATCTTGTGTCAAGTTTTTAAATAGACTCAAAATATACAATGCATCCACTGTTCACTGTGTCGATTTTACCACAGTGGGGACGAGAGAAAGAAAAATTACTATTTTGGAGCAGATGGACATATTTTTATACGTGGTTTAAATATGTTCTTTGACGTGGAGTGATATAAATCAAGCAAATACAGTTGTGGTGAATGTGGTGTGGTGTGAGGGTGACAAATTCATCAGTTGTATGACATTTGCGGGCTAGGGGCTTTTCGTCTTTGCTGCTGACACGCTACACTCCAGTATGACGTGTCATCACTACCCTGACAGACCCACTGTGGCTGCGCTGTGGCACACTCAGCCAGCAAATCTAATTAGCTTTCCCACGATGACACCGCTCTGCCACCAGGATGACAAACTGTAATATGATGAAATGATACACAAACACCTCTGATTCAATCTGAGCCCTGAGGGACCCTACTGCCAAAAATCATACAGTAACGTGCTAATTCCGAGCTGACAGTTTATTCACTGCAAACAGTTTAATCCACTTAATGACAGATGACTAAAGAGATTCTTTCTATGAGCATCAAATACATGATTTCAGTGTTATAATACACTAAAAATAAAAGTATTTATATAGCCACTGGAGGATTGAATAAAAGCTTCTGTTGTGTCCTAAAGCAAGTATATACTATAGTGATGAGAACGCAAAATGGGACAGAGTTCCCCTCTCTGTAGTTTACATGTCCCTGCCTCTGCAATACTCTGATTTTTGCACTGCTTTTTAAAACAGTGTACAGCTCGAACATAAAATCAAAAATGGACTTTCACTGCGCTTGTGCTCCTGTGACATTAGGGATCACATTGCATAATGTGGAATGATCTGTAACCTATTCTGTTTCTACAAAACACAACAGTTCAGCATGAAAACTACCACTTGCTAAAAAAAAAAAAAAGGCTTTCAGAGCAGCAGATTTTACTGGAACCTCCCAAAAAAAAAAACACCCCTAGAAACACAAAAGTGAGTTCTGCAACTGCTTTTATCAACTTGTTGAATTGCAGTCATGCACCCGGACTGCTGTCTGTGACATTCTGGAGGCTAGGCTAGGAATGGTGGTTAGGTCCTAACCTAGCCACCATTCAGTGGATAAATCACAAGTTTGAACCTACTTCAATAAAGGCATAAAGCACATTACAGAGCGATGTCATTTTCTCAAATTTAATGACTCAAACTCTAACAGTTGGCTGGGGCCTAATCCAGGTGTCATCGGGTGAGAGCTGGGGTACAACCTGGGCAGGCCACCAGTCTGTTGAAGGAGCTCTTGTGTGATCTGATTGCTGGGGGTAAGGTAGTTTCTACATCATTACAACCCCTTGACCTGCGCGCAAGTCTCCTGAGGTCCCCACCCTGCCTACACCCCAAAGAAATTTATTCCCGACAGTCTCTTCCTAGGTGGTGACAGACAATCATCTGGGATGTAGTGGAGGCAGGTGCAGGGTCAGCCATGTCTGTAACGCCTATCACAATTAAAGTAGCGGTTTATGGATTCTACCCTAAGACCAGACTCAGCATTGGGTTATCTAAGATTGAGAACAGAGACTACAGTATTCTTTTTCTGACAAAAATCTTAGATGTTGTTGCTTTAATACACTGTATTTAAAATAGATTTTTGTAATCTCCCAAATACATGCTGAGAATACATGCTGAGAATACAGTAATACTGCTTGGGCCAGTGTCCCCAAAGGAATTCTCTGGACTAGTTACGTAGCCAGCAATGATTCCCTACTCGATGCATTGGATCTTTCTAGCCTCCAGCTCTTATCCATTTTCTTCTTGCTGTGATCTATTTTATGGATGTTCCTCCATGATGGCTGCATGTTGCCATCGATGGTTTTCTTTCTTTATTTCTCCAAGGACTAAGAACACCTGTCTGCTTTAATCACTAAGTCCTTCCCAGCAGGAATGCCATCACTGCATAGACACTGAGCTCCTATCTGACATTGATAGAAACAACATAGTATAGATTCTCATTCGGCAACAACAAAGAACCAGCAAAGAGCTCAACAAGAGAATCTGTCTGTTCCCCTGAAAGTTGTCTCCTCACAGCGCCCTGCCACAAGAGCTGCTAATACGATGAAGGAAAGAGGTCAGAGTCTCAGTACTGACTCAGTAAGTAAACATTGAAACATGGCTGAATAAAATCATATTCTCACAACTCACTCCAAATATGTTAATGGTCATACTCATATTCAGAATGACACATCCACAGGATTTTCCCAGAAGCCAGAAGACAGTTATGCACAACACATTGTAGCCTAAACAGAAACATAATCCAGAAAAAGTACTTTTCTTTGTTGCTTTGTTTGCTCCATTAAATCTGCTCAATGGCCACCTGTGAAACAAACGTGGAAACTCATAGTTACACATGTGCTTTTCTGCTTTGTTGGATAGAAACAATGTTTTCAGTATCTTCTCTACTCAACACATTCACTTATTTTCATCATATTGGAAAATTTTAGGAATCTTGTTCACTGCATGACATAATTTCAGGAAGGGACCACAAACATTCTGGGAATTTACTTCCAGCAAACTATGATGTCCCTGTTTGCTCCAATGAGCACCAACCTTGACAGCTATGAAATAATCTACCCGTAAGGTTAACAAACAACATTGCTGTTACCGCTAAAAAACTCTCACAATTGACTGAAGAACAGCCAAAACCTGCAAAAGCCATCAGTAACCTGCCCTTCAATGGAATTTTTTTCTGAATGTAAATAATGACCAAAGTTTGCTCAGCGATGAACAGATCGTTCTATCACTTTTTCATGGAAAACAATTTGTCCTTGGATGCACAGCATTTGTACCCATGGACTTTTATGAAAGGTCCCATTTACAAATTCACATGAAACCCCACTCCCCCCCTCATTTCCCTTTAGTGAGAGATAAGGACAGGAGATTAATCAATATTTAACATTACAGAAACCCAGACACACACACAGACAGCTTGATATTAGAATAGCTTATTGTTATCACATCAGTTACAACTTACGTTTAACATACACTTTTATCTCCATAATTTCTATTGCCTAAGTTTTGCTTTTCACATATTTGTTTTTAATTTACAAAATGGTATAAATAATAATTGTGTCAAAGTTTATGTTTGCGTGGATAATGTCAGCAGGGCATATGCTCCACTGCATGATAAGCTTGCTGCCAAAAAAGGCTGCATTACTCAACACAACAACACACTCATTACATTATTTAAACTGAAATATGTATTATATAATTGTATAATTTATTCTCGTTCTGTCATTAATATTAATGTTGCATGAAAAAGAAGGAAATAAAAGTTGAGGTTAGGCTTTGGACTGAAGTATTGGCGTGGGTGTTTATTCCTTTAAAAAGCCAGCACAGGTAGCCTTCTTAGCAGCAGTAAAAGGTAGGATTATCACCCTGCTTGTAAAGACTGCCAACCTATTTGGGTAAAGTGTAAAAAGCGACAGGAACCACAGCTGATAGTTAAGTCAAGGCAGGTGTTTGAGAAAATTACAGCTGCTGCACACAGAATGGGTGATCTGTCAAGAGTGTCTGCTTTCTCAGCTGTAGTGTGCATCAGTAGATTAACCACAGTGGCCTACTGTATATGGTGTGCTGCTTGATATGTATTTGTAATCATACTACATAAGGTGTTTCTTTTAAATACACACACCACTATCGCTGACAGTTGGTCATCTGGCCTAACATTTTAGTAAAAAGTGGTCTACTTACTTTTCATGTAGCACCACCAGCAGGTGAATGTTTTAAAATGTTCAATGGTCTAGCTTTCTTTCTTTAAATTTCTAACATACTAAGCAGAGCTGTGGCTGAATCTGGTTCTGTTTAGGGCTCTTCCAATCAAAAGTGCCTCTTAAAGGGAATCTTTTTTTTTTTTTTTTGATGTGTGTATCTTACAGTGAGTGAGTAAACTATCCTAAATTTACTATTGGCAAATAAAAAATTTGACTGAAATTTAATCAAACAATTTTCAGATGGTGGATCCTGATTACTTCGATTTCATTACTTTTTTTGAGCCTCAAAGTTAACACAATTTTAAGCAAAAATATCTTGCTCCACTTCTATATTAGATTGCTGTTAACTTTGAAATAAACATTCATGCCACCCAGAGGATGAGATGTAGGCATAACTGTTCAGGTAGTAAAATCATCAATTCAACATTTTATAATTGTGACAAAAGTTGCCTCAAGGCGCTTTACACTGTAAGGTAAAGATCCTACAGTGTTAGAGAGAAAACCCCAACAATCAGACGATCCACTATGAGCAAGCACTCGGCGACTGTGGGAAGGAAGAACTCCCTGTTAACAGGAGGAGACCTCTGACAGAACCAGGCTCATGGAAGGGCAACCATCTGCCTCGACCAGTTGGGGGTGAGGGGAGAGAGAAAGGAGAGCAAAGAGAGACACAGACTATGGGAGAGAGAAGACAGCATTCAATGACATGCAGCAGGAGCAAATAAATGCATGGAGAGTGAAAAGAGGTGGGTGGAGAAGAAATGCCCGGCACGTCATAAGAACCCCCCCAGCAGCCTAAACCTACTGCAGCATAACTAAGGCCTAACTATTAACTTCAT
>VUQH01088233.1:0-12291 GCA_015106775.1 Etroplus canarensis
AACTCCTTCTGACCTTCACTTTACTTCCCCACCAACACTCTCAAAGCAAACATTGCATCTGTTGTACTTTTTCTTGGCATAAAGCCATGCTGATACTCACTGATATTTACCTCTCTTCTTAACCTATCTTCAACCACCCTTTCCCATATGTTCATGGTATGGCTCATAAACTTGATTGATTTATTGTAGTTACTCCAGCTCTGCACATCACCCTTATTCTTGAAGATTGGTACCAGTGCACTTCTTCTCCATTCCTCAGGCATTCTCTCATTCTCCAAGATTGTGTTAAACAATCTGGTCAAAAAGTCCACTGCCCTCTCTCCTAGACATCTCCATACCTCCACAGGTATGTTATCTGGACCAACTGCCTTTCCAGTCTTCATCCTCTTCATAGCTGACCTCAGTTCCTCCTTACTAACACTCTGCACTTCCTGATTCACTATCTTTCCTCCTTCTGATCTCCTCTCTCTCTCATTTTTGGGGGGTTTTGACCAGTATTTATGTAAAAATTGAAGTTAAATGCTTTTATTATTATTAATATTATTATTATTACCACTAAACTAGACTTTAGGTCAGCTACAGTACTAGATTTGTTCATTTACAAGGTTATTTTCAGGACCTAATACCAGAGTTGTTTTCAGCAACTATATGGCTGTAGAGTCCCTGGTTCAGCTCAATCGAACCCTTGCTGCTTTTTAATCCCCTGCTGTCGTTCCCATTCCCTGTCTAACTTCACTGCAAGCATGAAATACAGGCAAAATGCCAAGAAAAAAATCTTTCAGTGAATCCCATCCTATGAAGCTGATATTTCTGGTCTCTGTGTAACTCTTCTGATGGGGCTTGTCTGTGATAGGGAAACAGATATCAGGAAGTTCATGAGTTGAATACTGATCTAACTGTTAGAGCCTGAGGCACATATGGAGTGTCCTCTTAGGACAGCCAATAGGCTTGCATTAATTAACTGTATGGAGATTAGTGAAATAATTTATTCTAGCATTTTAATGTCTGTCTAGGAAGAAGTAAAGGAAAGATCTTGTCACTGATGTCAGTGGGCTGACAGTTTCTTTAGTATGTGAAAAGTATGTGGGGTTTCAGCTGATTCAATCATGAGGTTGTCTATAAGAGAAACATATGACATCTATGTTCACTGAATCTTTGCTGTTATAAGTTGTTAAAAATATATAGTAGTGTTTACAATATTGACACTTTCTTTTTGTCACTATAAGGAAGAAATGCCCTCATAATGTGACTACGCACACATAAAAGAGAAGCTCACACTAAAACGAGAAAACCAAAGGGCTTTATTATAATCAACATGCAGAATACAGAAAAAAACAATTTTCAGCTGACAGATGAGTATCTACCACACACGCTTTTCTATCCTCCCAAAAGTCTTTACAATGTAAGAAGGTTATTAAGAAATTATTACAATTATTCAGTTGTTTATTTCCATTTAGCAAAATCTCAAACAAATCTGTAGAAAAGAACCCCAAACACCAAAGACAACCCCAAATCTCACACAAATGACAGAGATACTTTATTTCATAACTAGCAAGCAACCACTAGAAAAGGGGTATTAGCAGGAGCTGAATTATGCATGCATTTATGCAGTACACAAATAGGAATGCTACCAGTCCTATAAATAACATATTTAATGCTAATTCTAAGCATTTCAGGTTATGCAGTCTCACATTTTGGTTTCTATACTGACAGATCATTTAGTCTATGTACTTGCTAGTTATCTAAATAAGGTAAGAGTGTCATTTCTTCCAGTGAGCTAAGGTCTGAGTATGCATGCTGTTTCAGGAGACTGTTTTTATTTCTATAAATACCTTTTTAATGTACAGTAGATAATACAGTAGATAATAATTTCCCAGGTGATGCCATTTTGGCCAAACATGCAATAGTCATCAATGAAGTAGTTCAAAATGTTTCACCAGAACGAGCTAATTCTCTGAGCTAGACTACTGTATGTAGTATTGTTTTGTGTACATGATTGTGTATGCGTGCTTGTGCTTTTGGACATGTCTAAGTTTTATACAGTACTTGTATGTAGATATATGATCGATATATATGTGTGTAATTGCATGTTTGTGTGCACATAGTCCATTGTCAGGGGCTGAAGGTTCTTGTGGACTCATAGTCTGACATGCACTTGGGTTTAATTCCTTTCGCGTTGTAATAATCGACCACCTGGTTAGGGACTTCTGCCAAAACACTCTTAGCAAGGGCAGCAGGGGAGGCCTGGAAATACAAACAGAGAGACAGGAAGAGACAGGTCACAAATATGCACACATCACAACGCATGCCTGACTCTAGGATGCTGCTGAGCCTGATGCTGCCAAAGGTTTAGACCAGTGAGACTGATGTGATCAGACAAGCTCATCTGAAAACCTCAACACATCCCCACTCTCACCTCTTATTTTTGTAATACTATGGCCTGGTTTATATATGCTGCATGTGTGCTGCAAAATGGCAAACAGATAAATGCATCACATCCTATCAATTTCATCTCATCAGCACAAAATCACTCAATAGTGCAACAATAAACAATAATGTAAAGTTAACTTTGCTACATTCCAGTTGTATTTTTTCTCTGTTTGCTAGGTGGATTTAACAGTTTTAAAAAACTACATCTTAAATTTGGGTGGCAGTGCATTTTTCAAGCAAGAAGTAATAGCATTATAAAGTTACATTTTTTTTTGTTATTCACAATTCCGGACAAATGGGGAGGGTTGCATCAGGAAGGGTATCCAGTGTGAAATTTTAGCCAAATCAAAAAATGGATCATTAATAAGGTTTTCATACCAGATTGGCTGAGGCCCAGGTTAGCAACAACTGCCACCATTGCTGATAAACAGCAAGGTGGCAGGAAGCAAGACTAGGAGCATCAGAGGTGGATTCAAACTGTTCCACCATGGTGTAGATAGGAAGGAGAAATGAAGTAGGGGTCATCTTGAAGGAAGAGTATGTGAAGTGTACTGGAGGTGAAGAGAGTGTCAGACATAATTTAACTAGATCAAAAGGGTGATGATAAATGTTGTCAGTGCATATGCCCCACAAGTTGGATGTCAGTTAGAAGAGAGAGAGGAATTCTCGAGTAAGTTGGATGAAGTGGTAAAGAGTATTCCCAGGGAGTGGTGATTGGAGCAGACTTCAATGGATGTTCAATGTAGGTGAAGGGAACAGAGGAGATAAAAAGTGTTGGGTAGGTACGGTGTTAAGGAGAGGAATGTGGAGGGATAGATGGTAGCTGATCTTTTTTTAAAAGGATAGAAATGGCTGTGCTGAGCAAATATTCTAAGAAGAGGGAGAAAACGTAGGGTGACCTATAAGAGTGAAGGAATTTGCACTTAAGTGGACTATATCTTAAGCAGAAGAATCTGAAAGAAATAGGAGACTGCAAGGTAATGTCAGGAGAGAATGTAGCTCGGCAGCATCAGATGGTATTATTTGATTTCTGTCATTACTACACGATTGTAAGAAGCTTCTGTTTTGTGCTCAAGTGTTTGGTTTATGGTTTTATTGTAATCTTAGCATGTTGAGTCTTATACTGGATTATTGAAGTTCTGGTTCCTGTCTGATTTTCATGGTGTTGTGTATGCCTGCTTATATAATTTATTATTCTAGTAGTAGTTATGAATTATTGGTCTTCAGTTAATTTCAGCCTCTGCTTTGAATGTATTTCTTACGTGTTTAGTTCCCTCTGTGTTTTCCAAATTGTCCCTTCTTCCTCTATCTCAGCCTTCTATGTTCTCCCCTCAAGTTATTTCATGTTTCAGTGTCTCCTTGTTTCAGTTAGGGTTGTGGTTCATTTCTTGTTTTATTCTGATAGCTAATTTCTTCTTGTGTTTGAATGTGGCTTTTACTTCCTGTCTGCGGGACCTGTTAACCCTTTAACTCCTGCACCAGCCTGAATAAATTGGCTCGCTGCATCTGCATCCTGCATTTTAATCCTAACCCCTACACTCTGCATAACCTGACACATTAATGCGAGCTGTCAGGATGCATTCCTTAATTGTCATTAACTGTCATCTTTGATGTGTTGCGATCCATTATTTCCTCCAACCTCAAGTGCAGATTAGATGGGGTGTTAGGTTGTGGGAAAGGATTTTGTGAATAGTTCCTGACTTATCACTTACTGACAGTTATTTTTGAAATACTATGTCTGTTTGTGACCTTTTTACTTACTACTTAACAATATATAGTTTATAAAACCTGGCATTTTGCACAAATGAGGCTAAAACATGGTCTCTTTGCTGAAGAGCTCTAACAATATAACAGAGCTATAACAAGAACCTATTTTTTAATTATAAGCTAAATCTTTTATTCTATCAAAGGATGCATTTTGAAGAATTACCAGAACACTTAGTTGACTAGAAGTCATTCAAAAATATGAAAAATGTTCATATAAAACAAAAACACCCAAATGAATAGTAATGTATGGTATGAAAGAAAGAAAAGAAATCATTATCACATCTTCCAGTGCACTTATTAACACACAGTATTAAAAACAAGCACAGGCCAGTTACTTGTCTATATGCACACACAGCTGCCACAGCACTCGCACGCGCACACACTTCCGAATCCTCAAAGTCAGAGAGTCTGTCGTACTCCGTCTCACATAATTCCCCGAGACAATGCATCATCAAAGTGCTCCCACCCCAACCTCCTCACCCTTCCTCCTCTCATTTCCACCCTGCCTCATGTTCTCTCTTCTCTGCTCCTATCTACCTGTTATCCCCCACTCTGTCTGTCACCCAGCAGCTCCGTCCTGCTAATCCCCTCTGAAAAGAAACGACAGAGCAGAAAATCACCTCTCCACCTCTGTCACACAC
Organism: Etroplus canarensis; assembly: GCA_015106775.1. Lineage (NCBI taxonomy): Eukaryota > Metazoa > Chordata > Actinopteri > Cichliformes > Cichlidae > Etroplus > Etroplus canarensis. The sequence goes on from VUQH01088233.1 coordinate 4,839, forward strand.
TCCCTCGCTCCCTTTTGTCTTTAGCTCCAGTCTCCCGCTGACCCCCTTCCAACACCCCCACACCAGTGCTCTGTCTCACATCCTCCACGCTTCTTCATCCCTCCACTTTTATTCTTTACCTCTCCTCACTGTCTCTCTATCTTTATATAGGTTAGTTGAGATATGGTCCTGCACCTTTCTCCCTTTGCTAAGGTCCCTTTCTATTACTGTTTAAATGAGATCTAATTGGTTAATTTCCTGACCTGTCATAAATCAAATTCACCATAACAAACCCAGCCAAACACATCTGGTCATATGCAGGCAAAATTAATGTCTGATACAGTAATTATATTCCTCGCATACAAACCAAAAATCGTGAGTGCTAATCAAATCCCAACATCGAATACTCAAATTGGTCCTCACAAATATGATTTTGTCTTGATTACATTTGAGTACTTTGTGATTTTATCTCCTCCATTTACACTTGCATTATTTTTACTTTTTTGCACAAATAAATATAATTTCAAAATTGCATTATATTTTATAAAATGTAATGTAATATAAGATTTTTAATTCCCCTGCTTGTTTTAGCCACAAAAATCTGAGGGATTTCTGTGTTTTGAAATATTAGGATTTCCAAAGTTAGAAAATCTAAATCTTATTATTTACTGGTTTGTTTTAGGACTAGTTAATATCAGTTGTCAGTAAGATTATCAGTGAGTAATAACAAAGTTACAGGAGCTTATGCTGATCCTTTTTTGGTATATGAACAATAAGTTCGTGTTCCAGAGGAATAGATTGAAGTTGTTGTTTCCTTGGAAAAACTGAGGAACACTTTTTCTCATTAATTGCCATTTACTGTATGCTAGACACATCTGTTCAAATAGACTAGAGGAGTAACTGTTTGAATTTTCATTGGAATGAAGTAGAAATATTTACTGAACATCATTAATTCAGAATGAGGCACAGTAGCTGTGGTTTCAAAGCTTGTCTTCATGTGGGGATAATTAGTGACATCCCAAACAGTTTTTCGCCAGTCCCAATCTCAATCTTTTAGTAGAGGATATCTCTTGAGACTAACTCAATACTCATATTAAGATTTAAAGCATACATATCATTCAGTTTCATAGCTGAAGCTGTTCCAGCTACAATAATGGAGAATGTGAGGTGCTTGGACAATTATTAAGACCAGAGAGAACACAGTGAGTGTAGTTTGATGTGCTTAGTGGACTGCTACGAGATTCCGCTGCACCCATACTTCTGACAACAGTGTGATTGTGCCTAGCTTTGGGACTTTTCAGGCAGAAGGGGACATCAATCTAAGCACTAAGAAAAAACACAGAGACTGGGCTAGTTGTGACTGAGAAGTGGCATAATCCCAGACCAAGGTTATTATAGTCAACTAAAACTAAACCAAAACTAAAACTACATAAGAAAATTTTTTTTAGTTAACTGAAATAAAAATAAAAAGTAGACTTTTGGTAAAAATCAAAGCTAACTATAATGACATTGTGTGCTCACAAATCTAACTATAAATAAAATAAAAACATACAAGAAATGTTCTTAGTTTTCATCTTTGTCAGTTGGGTTAAATTTGGTCAGACAGCCTTTCTGATGAGGCTTTGATGCATCTGTGTATTGAGACTCAGGATGTCAATTGTGACTTATCTGCCTTCACAAAGTGTTGTATTTGTATTGTAATTCCTGCTCTAAACATCCTAAATCTTCCCCTGACAAATACCATCCATATTATAATAATTAAGAAAACCAAAGATGACACTGAAACTAATAAAAACTGAACTAAAATTAAACATTTTCAAACAATAAAAACTAAACTGAAAACCCACATTGGAAATTAACTGAAACTAAACTGAATTGAAAACAAAAACTCAAAATGAAATAAAAATTAAAACTAATCAGAAAATACATATCTATAATACCTCTGTCCCAGACATGTTACCACGAGGGAGCACTTTTTTGGCCTGAATATTAAACTGCTAGCTGTTATAACTTGTCCAAGTTATAGAGGGAATTAGTCATTGCTGTCTGAATCCAGTTTGAATGAACAAACTGTCTGATTCCTCCATAAGCTGACATAGAGGTTAACCAAATAACTAGAGGTGTGGTGAATGGCTATGGATAATCAGGAATCCTAACCAGCCTCTGCATCACTTCAGTCCACAAAGTGAAGCTTCATTGACGTACATCTAGTTGGAGCATTCACAAAAGTATTTTTAGTAACTCTGAAGCTGCTAACTCAAGGGAGAAAAGGATTTTAGCAGCTGCGGTGACTCAAAGGCAAGTCTAATACACCAGCTGATACACCTGTATGATTGGCAGAAGAATTTGTGGCATTTGACGACTGGAGATGCAGCTGGGCACTTTCTCTAATATCTGATTCAGCTCTGCTGCCACAAAGACAGATGTATAGTCTTTATCACCTCAAACACAATACCTGCAGTCATGTTAGATTTAAGCTCCTCATTGTATCATACTTAAATTTTAATTTATTGAATCACTTTTTTCCACCTTTTCATATTTTCTATTTAACTGAGCCCGTACCTTAGAGTAATTTTTATTTTTGTTTGTGATACTGTGTTTATTTTGTTGTTCTAAGGTGGTTTATGTTTTGCTGCTGTAACACAGTAATTTCCTAACTTTTGGGATAAATGAAGTATTTCCTATTCTTATATACTGGCTCATGGGAAAAGCTCATCAGTGCTTTAACGAGGCCTTTTCACAGCAAATATTCTGACAAAAAATAGTAGGGAAACACAGGTGTTACTAATCCCATTAGTGAAAACTACCAAAAAACATAGAGCCTTCATTAATGTGATTAGAAACACCTGTGTTTCCCTACTACTTTTTTCAAAATGCCTTCTGTAAAATACCCCTATAATAACTGGGCTTCTGTGATGGACTGGCGACCCATCCAGGGTGTACCCCGCATTTCATCCTATGAAAGCTGGGATAGGCTCCAGGGCCCCCCGCGACCCTGGATTGGATAAGCGGAAATGGATGGATGGATGGATAACTAGGTTTTTTCTAGACACAAGATATAAAAGTGGAAACTGAAGTACTTTGTGATCCTCCTGCAAAACTGCTAAATGTTGCTGAGAAAGATTTAAGATACTAAAATAAACAGTGACCCACTGTAGCTGTGCTGAAAAATGGCTTCTTGACCAAACCCCTCCCCACCACCACCTACATGTTTGAAGTCCTTGAAAGGGACAAACTGGACGATGTCACGAAGGACGGGCTCGCCTTTGGGTGAACGCAAAATCCCGTCATCCCCATCCAGTATCTGCATGTCTGTGAAGTCTGCGTTGCCCACACCAACAATGATAACAGACATGGGCAGGTGAGAGGCATGCACAATGGCCTCCCGCGTGTCCGCCATGTCGGTGATGACACCGTCTGTCAGGATCAGCAGGATGAAGTATTCCTGGTGAGACAGGTAAAAGAGGTGGAGGGTGGAGTTGAATGTGAGAGACATCTGTGGATGGAAGGGGGCAATGAGGAATACATGTTCAATTAAATTTGTGTTTTAAAAGTAGCTTCTTCTCAGGGGCTAATTTGAATAAAACTCATTCTAATCCACAAGAGAGCCAGAGAGAAGCGGTAGGCATGAAGTCAGAGAGGAATTTGTCCTCTAAAATTTAGGACGGGAAATAAATTAATATCAATCACTTCAACGTCTTTTCAATTCGTCTTTTTTTGTTCATCTTTGTTGCCTCTTTTACTTCCTATGATTTCCTCTGATGTCTTACTTTTTGTCTTTTTATTACTATTTGTCTTTTCCATGTCTCCGTGTGTGCAAACACTGACAGACACAATAACAGGACCAAAATGATTCAGATCCTTTTTCCCTCATCTTTCTCATTCGTTCGCTCACCATGGCTTCTTTGGTGTGCATTTCCTCCGAGGCAGAGGAGGCCACTTTCTGGATGATTGGGGCGATGTTGGTGGGCCCGTACAGTTGGATCTTAGGAAGGCAATTCTGATAGGCCTCCACCACCCCTTGGATCCCTGCAACACACATGCGTAAGGTTTCTTCCACTGCTATAATTCTGCATATTGCCTGACCTCCTAAAGTCAAAGTTCTCATACTCGCAAAAGCATCCGCTAAAATAAATCATATTCTGTGTATGTGATTGCACTCCAAGGTAACTGGGCATTTTTCAAAAAAATATTCCTTTATTATCCACACAAACACAAAGATGACACACAAACACACACCCTCACGGCAGGAACGTCAGCTATGTGAGGAGAAGAGCACAGAAGCCCATTTCACACATACAGATTAGTGTTGTTTTTCTCTGTGTCTGAGAGCCTGAAATACTTCCAGCAGCATAGTGACAAATCTCCCAGCTGTATGTGTCTGTTTAACTGTGTGTGCATGCCTGTGAGTGTTTGTATGTGTGAGACAGAGAAAGAGAAAAAGGGGAAAGATATAAAGGGAGAAATATGGGACTGACAGCGAGGGAGACATGAGAGGCATGCAGTGGACTGTTTTGATTCTAAATGTGTATGTGAGTGCTTCTGTGGGTAAGCAAAGAGAAGCATGTGTGTGCATGTGTCTGGGGGTGTTGCTCACCTGCACATTCAGGATTGTCCTCATCAAAGTTCACGGCAAAATCATGTGAAACCTTGAGGCAGGGCAGAAAACACAGGGGCTTTTACTCCCACAGCAAACCACTGACATTCAGCACAACATATTCAGTCCAATTTACAGGTTGACAGATGTATTCTCCTTTCATGTTGATCAAAAGCAAGCTGTGCCTCCAAAAAAGATCTAAAATCTAAATATAAACTATCCAGAACGCCCCTTTGCTTTTGCACACATCATGTCACAAATGTCCTACCTTGAAGTCAGGGGGTATCAGAGCTCCAAATCCAAAAGCAGGGAACATTTTATCACTGTAGACGGAGAGAGAAAGATTTTATTGAGGGAAAATAATGGACAAAAGTATTGCAATTCATAAAGCAAAGGAACCTTTCCTTCATGCAGACTTTTGTGAATGCATTTGAGCCACATAGGGAAAATCCAGGGCTTGTATTTGTGTGGTTATATGCACTTGTGTCAGGATTAGGTGAATGATGATTGATGGAGTCGATTCTACCTGTCATAGTCTTGGCAAATCTCTCCTACAGCCACCAGTGCTTTAAGGTACTCATTGGGCTGGTAGGGGTGGATGTAGTGGAGTGAGCAGCTGTTCCTGGGATCCCCATTGGATGCTGTAAAGTCTATAGCCACCTGGGACAGGAACATACACACTCACACACCATGAGTGAGCAAAAACGGGCACTGACGTAATATTAAAAAGATTATATGTGAAAAAACTTACTGTAAACTGAATCTGGCAGCCTCCCATGATGTAATCCAGAAAGGAATACATTTTGATAATCTGTCAGGGAAAAAATAATAATTTTTTTAAACTGTCATGATGGGTGTATGTTGGACTTCCCCAGGGCTACCCTTTTTCACAGATTTTAAGTTTTACGGACAGAATTTCTAGGCACAGCCAAGGGGTTGGGGGTGTCAGGTTTGGCGGTCTTAGGATTTTGTCTCTGCTTTTCGCAGGTGATGTGGTTCAGTTGGCTTCATCCAGTTTCCACTCGGACAGTGTGAAGCAGCTGGGATGAGAATTAGCATCTCTAAGTCTGAGGCCATGATTCTCAGATGGAAATGGGTAGAGTGCCCTCTCCAGGTTGGGAATGAGTTGCTGCCCCAAGTTGAGGAATTTAAGTATTTCAGGGTCTTGTTCACAAGTGAGGGGGAATGGAGCAGGAGACTGACAGACAGACTGGTGGAGCTGAGTGTGAAAGCAAGGTTGTTGATTTACTGGTCGATCCACATTCCTACCCTCACCTATGGTCACAAACTCAGGGTATCGACTGAAAGAATGAGATCAAGTGGTGGAAATGAGCTTCCTCCAAAGTGTGTCTGGGCTCAGCCTTAGCGATAGGGTGATAGGGAGCTCTGTCATTCAAAAGGAGCCAGTTTCATTGGTGACCAGGATGCCTCCTGGGCATTTTGGGCATGTCCCAAAGGCAGGAGGACCCGGGGTAGAGCCCGAACCTGCTGAAGAGATCATAACTGTCAGCTGGCTTGGGAATGCCTTTGTGTCCCCTGGAAGAGCTGGGGGAGGTGGCTGGAGAGAGGGAGGTCTGGGTGTCTCTGCTACTGCACCAGTGACCCGAATAAGCAGCAGAAAATGGATGGGTGGACTAGCTCTCATGAATTCTTTATTGGATATGAAAACCACTGTCCTGGTGAAGGCCTCAAAAATGCATTTCTGTATTGCTTTACCTTTTTTAAAAATAATTTTCTAATAGTATTTATTTACTTTTCTAGGTATTTCTCCCATAAATGTATTAATTTGTATTCATTTATTTATTTTCCCGTTATATTTTTTGATCCATCTCCCCCAAACTTGGTTATTTCTTTAGTTTTTTTATTTGCTCATTTGGAACAAGAAGTCTTTGATTCAAAGCATGTAATGGATTTAGCTTTTCCCATGTTGTCTATTGACGGTAAGCTCACAAGAGCAATGGCTCCCTGCTGTTAGAAAACTGCTATAGAACTGGAACACCAGCTGGAAATAATGCCGTCAATCAGTGCCGTTAAATGGGAAATGAAATTAAAAGTAAACAAATACATTTGAAATACTTATACAGAAATTTATGTCATTTATGTTTATGTATTTTATGTTTTATGTCAATTATGTTTTTTGTTGGTTGTTTCAGTATTAGTCCTCTATAGAACTACAATGATACAATACACTGAATGAATAAATGCCTTGCTGATTTAACTAGACAAATGATTTACTGCTCAAAAACGTTGAAAATATCACTGGTTCCAGTAATGATTTGTTTCTTTTCTCTGTTCAGTGTTATTGCAAAGATAATATCTTTTGGTTTAGGAATATTGTTGGGACAAACGAAGCAATCAGAAGACACACCTTCAGCTCTGGGAATTGCCTGTTTTGCAATTTGTCACTATCATCTGACATTTTAAAGGTCAGAAAATTAATTGACTAAACAATTAGTTGACATTTAAAATGCTGAAAATAATCACTTGCTGTAGATGGAACACAAATAAAGGGTACAGCAAGGAAAAGTGTTACATCACCTTACAGTGGTTGAGAATGACAACACCAGAGTTTCTGTAGTTCTTCTTTTTCATCTGATATTTAGGGTTGATGCATTCCCATTGGATCTGGGCAAACACACACAGACAAATTATGTAGATGTATAGAGGGAATGTTTAGCTAATTAAATACTTGGCACATAATAATACAAAGATATTAGAAAATTAACTCCACATTTATTTACATGTTTAGCATATGTCGATAAAAGGAAGACATTTTGAAATGACATATATGAGAGCAGGATCAAAGTAAAGTCCATTTAAATAAACTGCAGTCTTGATTCATGAGTAAATGTTGTTTGTCCTATTCTCTGGGTATGA
>VUQH01088233.1:17658-32402 GCA_015106775.1 Etroplus canarensis
CGCCTGCCTATACACGTGATTTCAGTCAAGGTGCAGTGTGTTGATGTGGTCTGTGTGTGTGTGTGTGTGTGTGTGTGTGTGTGTGTGTATGTGTGTGTGTGCAGACTGGTGTGATGTATACTGCCCTACTACTACCTACAATGCCAGTGTGACACCAACACTGCATGCATGTAATGCCTAACTGTCAACTGTGACTCTGTGCAAATTGTTGGTATGCATTCAGATGTCTGATTGGATCCCATAACTAGGTACTAGTGAAGCATTTACTTACAGTCACCTGATATGTTTGACACCTCATACAAACACTCACACCAGATTTTCTTGATACTTTAGTGCCTTGTTTTGCTTCCTGCGAGAATGTCATTAACTGTCTTGTATTTATTTATTATTTTCTTTTCCCTGTAATGTCAATATTGTTTGTCTTGCAATAAGACTGAAACTAACAATATTGAGTGTAGCAGATTTCTCACAACAGGTATAATGGCTTACATGCAACATGTCAATATCTGTTACAAAATTGGTGATGCAATGCATCTGCAACAAGCCTTTCCCTGAACTAACAGTAACTATTCAGGGTTTACATTCTACACAGAAAAAGAAAAACACACTCATGCCACAAATTATAGGCTATAAGACACATATAACCTCTATTTTTTATAAATGTATTAACAAATGAGTTATTACCAATCCTCATAAAACCCCGTTGGTGCTTTTGTAGTTCACTAATATTATTACAACATGTCTGCATAAACACTAGCTTCCAGACCGTTGCTGTTCAAACTGAAACAGAATGTTGAGGGATGTTATACCATTTTGGTGAACTTTTTACACCCTCAAATTTTCCTACGACATAAAGGTGGTGCTATAAATCCACCAGCTTTATGTTGCTAATACTGTCTCTGACTAAGAGTAGTAAAAAGCAAACACTTCCCTGAACAGCAGAGCAGATTTTTAAATTATGTGAAACTGTGCTGTGCTCCCTATTTCCTTCCATTCAATATAACATTACGTGGTAATTCCCTCAAATCCACTTATTCAAATTGTTAATGAGTACTACTGCAATAACAATTTTCTTTTAAATGCTCTCGGATACTGAGTGAAATCTTTAAATATTGATTACAACTGCATCATTAAAAGTGGAACAAACCCATTAAGTGAGCAACAAGGCTATATAGTGTAGCTTAAGCACATATAAAGGCTTTGAAATTGTATGAGGCACCCTCAGGGCTTTATACAAGAAGCACTCATGGAAATAGAAAGCATGTTAATGCAGATAGTGCCAGTAACTGAGCTCAAGTGGAAAGATCACAGACTGATTCCTCCCACTGCTTCTGTTTAACATCCAAACATGTACAAATACTTCACAAAAGATTATTCACAAATCAGCCACAACATTAAAACCTAATACTCTATAGGTCTCCCCCGTCCCACCAAAAGGAGCTCTGACCCGCATATAGCGGAATGCATATAGGACTCCTAAGGATGGCCTGTGGTTTCTGACATGAAGACGCTGGCAGCAGATTATTTAGGTTGTGTAGGTTTTTGACTTTGACCTCCATGTGTACTGCATGGTTGCCTAACTGGATTGGGATAAAAAAAGTTTGCATGCCGGATCAATGTCTTAGGCTCTTTGTTATGTTTCTTTAGGAGTTTCTAATCAGTTTTTCTGGTGCGGTTTGGGTGAGTTATCCTGCTGGGGGAGGCTGCTGGAGACAAGTGCCACTGGCATGGTGGGTGTGCTTGGTCTATAATAAGCTTGGGTGACATATTTAGAAGTAACAGTCACTTAAATGTCAAGGTCTGAGATTTCCTAACAATAAATGTCCTTACTATGAGATAATCAATGTTATTTACTTCATCTGTCAGTGGTTTTAATAGTGTAGCAGACTGGTGTATACTTGAGCAGATGATTCTTAGTCTCAAAGATGATAATGATGATGATGAGAAAAAGATTTGTATGCTCTCCATTACATCTACTATAAGTGAAATACAAGGTAAATTCACTTTGCAGGTTACAACTGCACTTCTGTTGCACTTTAACTTCTAGAAATACAAATCACACACATCTCTGGTTGTTGCAGTGAATTAAATTTTACATGTGTTCAGATGTGCACCATCGGCAGATGAACGTTTCTCACATGCACCATGTAGCTCGCACACTGACCTACCTCACATGCTGCTTCATTTTCAGTCATTTGAGCTTGATGTATAGGAGATGTCCATTTTATTAAATTGTATTCAATGTAGGGGGAGTGATAAGACATTGTAAAGTGGTGTAAAGTATTACAAAGCCTACTAAATGTTTCCCTTTTATTTTTACTCTTTATCTCTCATGACACTCCTTCAAATCAATCTGCTTGCTTTACACATGCTCCTCATTTACAACGTAACAAGTCAATAGACTCACTGACCTGTCCCAAAGTACACTCCATTGCTCCCAAGAAGTCAGCATCCTGGAGACCATTGTTGCCAGAGCTGATGTCGTGAAGTTCAAAGCGAAGCCTCTGGACCTCCTCAAAGTAATAATCTACCAAGAAAATCTTGGAGAAAACTGGGCTGCTGCTGCTGCGGATCACTTCTGTACGGTCCACCTGCAAACCCACACAAACAACTTCATAAATCTATGTTTAAATCATTTCTGGCATCTAAAAGACCAAAGATATTAAAATGCTTAAAAGAGAGAAAACACAGTTGACTTCTCTTTCTGACTTCTATTTTCTGGTTCCAAACCTAGTACTTCTTATGAATGCAAAATGATACACAATTCATGTTATAAACATCTTTACTATAGAGCCCATCGCAACTCACAAGGGTGATTATTATGTACATCATAGGGGTGCTTTGCAAAGATTTACCACATTGGCCACATAAATTATAAAAGAGTTGGTAAATATAAAAATCAAAGGAAACTAAAATAGAAAAATAAATCCCCTGTTAATTTTTTGGTTAAAAATGTTAGTTTTGAATGGGTTTGTGAATTCTGCCATTTGAATATTCATTTCTTTTCCAATGATTTTGTCAGGGTTTAGGACAAGAGTGCAGCATGCAGAACTCCAAAGCCAGACGTGGTCAGGTTATCAAAAAGTGAGCATTATTAAAAGTTGATCAAAAGTCTGTCAAAATTAATTAACTCAAAGGAGTACAAAACCAAAGTATGAAACACTGGGAGAAAACACAACATGACATGACATGGCATGGGAAACACTAACAGAACAGACGGCACAACACTGAACAAAGGAGAGGTAGGGGTATAAATACATGACACTAATGAATAACGAGAAACAGGAGGGAGAGGAGCTCACACAATCTGGGGCAGGAAGCTAAACTAAACACAATGTGCGAGACATAACTGATTACCAAAGTAACACAGGAAATGAGAACACAACTGAAAAATTAGACACAAGAATGAACTAGACAAAAGGTAAGAACACAGCAGAAGACATATAAGGAACTAAAAAACTAAACAGAGGATTAATTAATGGATATTTTAGTTGGCTCATCATTATCTGTAGAATTAGTTTTCAACATGATAAATCATAACTATAGTTACTTAATTACTCTTTTTTATTTATTTATTGGGCATTTTTATCCATTATTTCTACAGGACAGAGCAGAGAATGGACAGGAAAGTAGTGAGGGAAATTATTCTGTCTTAGGTTCCTGTAGCAAGGACTCCAGCCTTCATAACAACTTAACTAAATGTGCAATAGTGGCCTCCTTTACTTATTTGTATTTGTTTTTTATGTATTCAGTTACATGATCATGTATTCATTCCAAAGAATTTCAGTTAATTAGCTTCTTTATAACCTTAAGCAATATCAATCAGATCTTTAATATGTTCTTTACTGGGGAAGATATCTAATATTAAAGATATTTTTTATAAAAAATCATTAAAGAGCAGCTTTTATAATTCTTATAAAAACTTTCATAACTCTCTGTTTTTTTGTTATTGGCAATTTTACTTTAAATTGATTTTTATGGCCTTTTCAAAGTCGAGTAAAGTATAAAAATTGTACATCAGACACACTGCCACTGTGCATTGATTGTAAACCTCAACAGACTTTTCAGAATAGCAGCAATAACCACAAATAGCCATTATCACATTGTTTACACTTATCAACCTGAGAACTGCAGCCATTGATTTTTTTTTGTGATGGCTAAAAATCACCCGAGCTGTTTGATTACACAGAGATTTGACTGTAGCTGTTACATTGATCTCACATTTTCAGTTCTCTGACTGCTGAAAGGATTAGAAGGCAAAAAGAAAAGTATGTTGCAGAGTTGTCAACAAAACCTATCTAACACTAGCAGCAATGACTGGCTCCCTATTATGGCTGATAACCCTCTGGCACACAAATGCACTCACACACAGACAAAAGTGAATAGCGCACCGGCAGACTCGACACGCACACACACACACACACACACACACACACACATTTTTGCCCTTTCCCTGTCACTTTTCTCAATAGGCTGGCAACTCATTAAAGCAACAAGCGACATGAATACATAAACACACAAACACACACTTACCCAGTGGTCTAAACACGCTTACTCAACAATTATCCAATTAAGACACTTTGGATCTGATGGGCAGTGATAACAATGGCCTATTCCCACACTCCTACAAAGGGGCTTATTGTAACATATACACAAAAATTCTCTCGCTCATGAAGGCACACAAAAAACACACCAGAGTGCTGTATAAAGTAGCCTTTTGTGGAGTCTCCAAAGGAGGAATAATGCAGCGCTACTTTCTGAGTCCTTGAGTTTGAGCCCCTGTGGAAATAGAATATGTGTGTACTGTATGTATGTGTGTGTGTGTGTGTGTGTGTGTGTGTGTGTGTGTGTGTAGGAGTGCAGCTTCCGTATCTCTGACAGTTTATGTAAACGAATGGCATGTGCAAATCCACATACGCAAACGTACATCTGTTGAGTGGTACACTGTAGCACTGAATGTGTAAGAATTTGCAAGGATGCGTGGGTGTGTGTAGCTACATATTTAAACAGAAGACTGTGCACTCCTTATACTGTATGTCTGTCCATCCCAGAAGCATAAGAGAACTAAGGAAAACTAAAAAAAAAGATCCTCTTTTCCCCAACATCCCTCATTCTCAATTCTGATGTTGCCACTAGTGAGGCTTCAACAAGTTTTTGGCCTCAATGGAAATGTTTTGCATACGAGTGTAAGATTTCATTTGAAAGCCTTGAAAGAGCAGCTGAGTCTTGAGGTAAAAGGAGGGTAAGTGGAGCACTTTAAGCAGTCCATTCAAGAAAGAGGTTCTCTCCATCTGTCTGAGACTTTTTAGTGTAAAAGAGCCTAATAAAACTACTCATTTCTACTACTAATTTCAGGAAACCCTAGCTCAGTGCTCTTAATATTGAAATAACTGAAAAACTGTTTTGGAAAGTTACGGCTATTCTCAGTTATTTTGGCTCAGTTCTCAGATGACAGTTGAAGTATTTAAGCAGCACGTAAAATCCTTTGAAACACTATGTTAATTACGTAGAACAGAAAGAGCACCTCTTGTTCATTTCTAGCAACCTTTAAATGTTTTAGAAAATGAAAGCAAATTGCAGAGTACAGCTGCCTACAATTTGAACAAATTTTAGCTGTATAGTTCTATGATATTAAAATAGACATTTTTATCATTAGGAGTAAAGAAAAATAACTGTAGCACTACTGGTGTCCCTCAAATCACCAGTGCTCATGGAAGGGAACAATAGCAAAAAGAAAAATAGAAAGATCAGGACTAAAAGAAGAAGGTAATTTCCTTTTTCCCCAAGGGGTCACCACAGCAGATAAATGCATATGTGATTCAGCGCAGATTTTACATAAATGTAATTCCTGGTGCAATCCTCCCATTTACCTGGGCTAGGGACCAGCATTATGACCACTACGACCAAAAAAACAAAAGAAAAAAAATTGCGTAAAATATCCACGTTCAGGCACTCAAGGAAGGTTTGGAAAAAAATAGTGAAAGGCCTTTAATTTACTGGGCTAAGGAGACTAAAAATACACCAGTGCATTTTTGGTTTATGCCACAACAGAGCAGTTACAGCTTCACTCACCACAGGTGTGCAACACTAAGTACATGCATCATTTTCTTTAGCCTCCAGGGTAAACTGTGAGTAAAACATTTCTCTAGTTATTAAGGGAATCAGCTAAGAAGTACACAGCCCTCCAAAAGATTGTCAAAAACACTTTCCTGATCAAGGGAATACAGCTGTATATTTGATATTTCTGTGTCTCCATTGTATCTGTTCTAATTCGCAGCTTATTCTTCTGTGGATTTTAATTAACTGTGTGTACACTATCCTTGGTTTAAAAAGCGCTTTAATGGTCTGTCATAGTGCTGCGTGTTTCCTGGGTGATGTCCTTAAAAACTAGAGAAGCGCACTCACTATTGCCCCTAGAGGCTAAAGATATTGCTGTCAGTTTAATAGTTTTACTCTCAACTATTACATGAGCTTTTCTTTTGTAGTGTAGAAGCTTACACATTCAATTCAAAAGTGAAAGATCCCTGGTTCAAGCCCAGGTGGGGACACAAGCCCTTTCCACAATGGGAGTGTTGCATCAGGAAGGGGTAAATTAGCTATGCAGATTTCTTGGTCATGGTCATCCCTTTGGGAAATACAAGGGAGCAGTCAAAGGTACTTAATATGTCATCACATGAAGAATTGTCCTTTTAAGTTTCAAGATCTGCCGAGTGTTTATTTGATGAAAATCTGTGGCCGAACAGAGTGATACCGGCACTGTTTTGTTACCGTAATGTACTATTACAAATAGTTTTGTTTTCACAGTGTGTGTTTTTGGTACTTTTGGATAGTTTGCATGATTTTTTTCTGAACAGTTCTGGGTAAATTTTCATTTTTTTTTGCTACTGTTACAGTAGCTTAACTCACTGTGTGACCAGTGAAGGAAAAATATTATTCCTCTCACTGTATCTATGCAAAGAATACAAAACCTTGTGCTTTTGAAATCAGCACTTAAGGAGCGCTTTGCCAAAAGAAGTCAGATATTCTCAGAAAAATAAGACTTCATAAAGCAGGCATTTAATGTCAGTGAAAATATGCAGAAAATAAGACTGTTAGGAAATTTAAAGATGAGGAAAAAAGTCTCTGGAGGCCGCTGTCCTTCAGCCAACATATCGCATCTGACTGCCCTGCTTTACACAATGTCAAAAGAACTTTTTATTTTCATTTGTTGACACAAAAACTTCATTTTGACACATGAATTAAAGGTTGTGGCTGAGTTACAGCTTTTTGAAGATTAATTACTGTGCTTTGCTACATGTGTAAGCTGTTTTGGGAAATGCAATGTTTTGGGAAATGTGCCGAAGAGTGCAAGAGCCTACTTTCAATTTCTAGATGACAAAGGGATTTGAAAGGATGAATAAATTCTTTATACCAACAGAAAATAGTCACACTTTCTGGAGACCTTCATGGCGATTTATATCCATAATTTATAAGAACTAAACATAACTCGTAATTTAGTAGGAGGAAGGTTAGTGACACAATCACAGCTCTGTATGATAGCTCAAGTCCTTGATTACATGCAATCATTTAGTCAAACATGAATTCAATTACATGCCTGAGTAATTTCAAGTGTTGTCTGCAAAGAAATTCATAAAGAATTGTTTGGAAAAGACCTTGAAAAGATGTTGAACACACTTGCATTCCCAAACACACATCAGTTCATGGCCAAATGGTGTAGCATGTGACACAGCTTTCACTGAAAATGAACACTGGATCAAATGGATGCATTAAAACAAAACATTATTACAGATACCAAAGTTAAATAGTTTGAGAAAGTGTTCAAAGTCAAAATAAAGAGGTTATATCACTGAATAATGTTGGGCGGTTACATCATCTCTTTAGACTCCACCTACAAGAATGAAAGGGAAAAAAATCCACCAGAGAAATGGTTCAAAAGGCACTCCAATTCATAGTAGAACAACAATACACAGTATGAGGTATGAGATTGAACCCACATACATGCCGACACCTGCAGCTCTTACCCCGAGAGTGTCTTACCCTGGGTGAATAAGTACCATGAGAGAGGACACTTCAGAATAATAAACACCTGACTGATGGTTCTGGCTGACCATTAAACCTTTATTTTCTGGCTATAAAACATTTACCCAGTGCACCGCTCACCCCTCCTCCCACTCAATTACTGTACCTCAAACCACTGTCCGTGAGACTGCATCTTCAGCACCACACATGGGTCAGGTTTGGAGAGGGCATCACGATCCGAGATCCCCCGGCAGGCCACTCTCAGCTCCACTTTGGTCAGGCACGGGGAGCTGATGAAGCCCAGCGTGGCCTCTGCAGACTCATAGATGTTACTCATTCTGAGCGCACAATCACAAACTGAAATGAGAAAGAGAAGAAAAGATGGGGTTGATTTGTACTAGATAGATAGATAGATAAAAATCACATACACTGCAGATCGTTAGCATTGTTGTTTGCCATGACATGAGCAGATGCAGTGGCCCTGACTAAGCAAACAGCACTCAAACTGTTCAAGGTCAGGACTCCAAAGCCACTGAATTACAGGCAAGGTCCACAAATGCACACAAATGGACATGTACTGTGCAGCATTAAAACAAACACACAAAACAATCTCCTTACACGTGTTAATGCAAACACACATTTATAAAGGCACATTTGCATGCACTCTAAGGACCAACACAAAGAAGCACATCCAAACAAATAAACCTATACGCACGCTCACAGCCATACTGTGGACTATGCTGAGTAACCAGAATATATTGCCGGGTTTCTCCTCAGGTTTCCGCGGAGTGTGTAGTGTTCACATCCCTAAATAGAATATTGTCAAGTATCTAATCACTGCGACACAGACATTTTTTGCCACAGTAAAGTGAAATGTACTGTTAACAAAGAATGACATCTTACCGTCAAACTTGGCAAGAATATGACGCATTATTACAAATAGCCTAAATATACCTGCCACCTTTCATTTTGTCAAAGTGAGAGTAATTAGATCCAAGCACCACCATAGATCTGAATAATACTTATTGTGTTCGAAGGGATAACTCTACACATCAATCAACCACCCACACTGGTGTTTAATTTAAAGTTATTCTCAGGAAAGCGTGGGCGTGTGCAGACTCTGTTTTCCTTAGTTTGTTGCACCTGTTTGAGTAGTTACACCTTTATAGCACTTAAAAATAAACATTTTTCAAGTCAAGACCAGTAAAACTCCTTTTGCCCTATCACATCCAGTATACTGGCATTTACGTACATTCTTTGATATGTGAAAGATAATGCAGAAAATTAGAAAAAAGATGCTTGGAGGAATTGAAAATTGTGTCATCATATAGTTTGTGAGTAGCTCCCACTTCATCATTTGCAATGCCAGCACTTTCTGCAGCACATGCAGCAAAATGCACATCACAGCTATACTCGCTACTTTGTGCAATACATTGCTGGCAACTTAATAAATAATAACCCGTTCATTTTTAAAACAACTAACCTATTTAAGGTATATACAGTAGAAAAAAATATAGGAATATGCAGTTTATTAGAGAAAAAACATTTTTCACATAAGCCTGAAAAACAATACACACTGGGCTGTACTCCTCATCATATCTTTATCCATTTCCAAGCAGAAAAAGGAAGCGTGGTTGCACAGGGCCTTTAAAGGAGTAGTTCAACATACTGGGAACTAATTGCTAATTTTCCTGTCAATAGTCTGATGAGAAGCTCAATACCACTCTCACTTTTGTCTTGTAAGCTACAACCAGGAGCTGACAACCTTAGCTTAGCAATAAAGCTCACATTATATCACACTTGTTAAGCCCATGCAATATATAAAATGATAAATTAACTGGTGGGGGTTCATGGTGTGGGGCAGCTTTTTCCAGAAGAGTATTTCCCAAAATGTTGACTAATTTCTTTTTTCCAAGTGCACCTAAAATGCAAAGCAGCAACATAAGCTCTTTATTCAAAGGTTTCAACAGCTAACATTTATTTATAGCACGATTTAAGACTGTGATAATGAAAACACTGCATCACATCCATAATTAATCTCATGAAAATGTATAGATCCAATTTCACAGCGTATAATGTACATAAAGCTTCAGGCTGAACCCTTGGGTATCTTCAGGTCCACTTATAGTTCAAACTAAAGGACAACCACAGGTCTGATGATAGAAACTGCACATTAATGGAGTGGTCTAGTAGTATCATCCTTAGGGAGTGAAGCTGTTGGAATTGGGTCTGACTCTGACCTGAATGTCTCTCTCTCTCTCTCTCTCTCTCTCTTTCCTTCTTTCTTCCATAATTCATGTTTCATGTGTGTGCTGCTGATTATTTTTAGCTGAGCACAGAGAATGGACTGTATACAGACAAGGCAGGGACAGAGCCAAAGGTCAGGTGTGTGACTTACAACAGACCTGTGAGTGAGTGGCATGTAGTCAGCTGTGCACAGATACGTTTGTGTGTGCACGTCTGATGAGTGTGTGTGAGGAGGAGCAGCAGATGCCTTTCTGTTCCGGCTGACAGCAGATGACACTGATAGTGAAGTGTGGATGTGCAAGACTTCTCCAGCAAGAGCTACTGTATAAGAGCAGTGTGCAAAAGTGAAGCAAACACTCAGTTGTCACATGTGTTGAACATATCCAGAGGTGACAGTGAATTTTCATATCATTCTTCATCTCAGTGATTTGTCAGCTGGTTTACATAGCCTAGAGTGATGCAAATATGAATATGGGAATATTTTTCCAGAGTTTTAATAATACATAAACCTAAAGGATTTCAAACATTTGAAAGGAAATACATGAGCAAAAACATATTTCTTAATGCTATATTTGAAGAGGCTGAGCTATATTCCTGCAATTCTCAAACAAAAACTAGACTTGCAGTGATTTATTCCAGTGTTAAACTTATCTCGAGGCTCTGCTCTTTCAGCTCTTTTTCTCCACACTGTGACAGTCATTAGAGCTCAATTCCCTTGACCCACTGACTCTCAGTGTGTAAATATGTTAGGCTGTCTATGTGTGTGTGTATGTGACCATTCACCACATGTCCACATGTGTAACATGACTGTGACAGATGTGGCATCAGTGATTCAGTCAGTGAAAGGTCCGTGACTCTCAAGTACAGTAATTGTTCTGTTACATATCGATTATCAGCCACTGCACAAGCAACATAACCTAAAGAGGCTTGTGGCATGTTATGCAACCCATTACAGACTATTAGCCATTGCAAGCGACAGGGAAATTTTCAACTGAAGGATCGGACATATAAAAGGGAAAGGAATGAGCTAGTCTAGAGTGAAGGAGTGGTACTGCAAACTTACAGTGTTATTAGAGGAGGCAGAGAAGGAGGACCAGGCAGAGTGAGGGAGACAGAGGGGGGATTAGAGAGATGGAGTGAGAGAAATAACTGTGGTAAGGCAGGCAAGTGAGAAAGACTGAAGCAGAGGGGAGAGAGGAAAAATGAGAAGGGTGTATGAGATGGATCCTTTCCTCTCACAGGGGTTATCTTCTCTTATAGCACACCAGGAGAATACAATTAAAGCACAGGCTTATAAGTGAAGCCTACACAGTGGTTTCCAGTATTTCAAAGAGAGAACAGCCTAACTCCCTCCCTTTTTCATAATAACATTTTGTCAACACTGAATGGGATTTATTATGGCTTTCTAGTTTTTTTTTTAATTCCTCAGAATAATTAATGCACAAGTCTCACAACCATTTAGAAGCTGATTTTTCCTCCCCTTTCTATGAAATCCATTCACACATTGGATATGCCACTTACAGGACAATGCAGAAAATTATTCGTAAAAGGAGATGCAGCGTCCGGGCTGCTCCTGCAGAGGGAAAACTCACCTCAGCGACCTGGAGAAAGGATCCGAGCGGAGATGGAGAACTTCACCGCCGTTTACTTGACAATCACGAATACCTCACTGCCTCCGGACCCATCTCACTGTCTTTGTCTATGTGTTATCCCCCCCCACACACACACACACACATAAACACACACACCTCAATCCCCTACACTGCGGAGCTCCACAGTCAAGCAGTGCTGAATTCCAATTCCCACCGCAGGAGGAGGGTAAGGATGCGCTCCGTCCGTCTGGGTTTACTCTGGCTGAAAGACGGGGAGGAGGAGGACGGTGCGCCACTTAACAGGAGTTTGTAATCCGCCGGCTCCATCGGGGGCCACAGAGAGAGCGCCGTGCCCAGAGAGCTGCTGCTTTCGATCGAGGTACTTTAACGCCATCTTGTGGCTGCCATGATGAACTGCGGCACTCATAAAGCGACTGTGCAGCTTCTCAGCTTTGATTGGCTGCGATGCGCTTCAGTGGTTTTATAATAGGCGGTGACCACACACCTGAGACCACTTGGCAGCTAAAGGATCACGCTGTGCCCAGCGTATTCATTGATTCTGATTCATTCAAAACGTTTCCTAACCTTTTACTCAGTATGAAGCGATTTGGCTGCTAAAATTCACGGTTTATTTTTAGCCACTATTGTGTCTCCCTCCAGGGAATGCAGAAGGAAGTTTGAGCACACCTATTATGATGTGAAAACTGATTCATAAATTTAACATAAAGACAGTGTGCTCAATTCTTTTGAATGTAAAGAATTTCGACTCTAGGAAAAACTTAAATTTCTTAACCTCATTGGTGTTTGGAAATGAGAAATTTTAAACT
Source organism: Etroplus canarensis (assembly GCA_015106775.1). Classification (NCBI taxonomy): domain Eukaryota; kingdom Metazoa; phylum Chordata; class Actinopteri; order Cichliformes; family Cichlidae; genus Etroplus; species Etroplus canarensis. The sequence goes on from VUQH01088233.1 coordinate 30,344, forward strand.
GAAATCTCTGATCATCCTGATCATTGTTGCGGTGTCTTTAATGGGGCCTCTGTGGTTTCATTTTCCTCTCACTGGATGCTGATGATTTTTCCCAAATGATTATTTATTGGCAAAATAAGTTAGGACCAAAATAAACACATTTTCAATAAGTGTAGCACTAAAGCCCTATAAAAATAAAAGCAAAAACTATAGGGCTATATTATTATAATAATATTACTATCATTTATATTTTAATATTAATTAGGTGGAGGCTTCAATATAAGTATTGAAATGGGATTTTCTGTCCCTTCCTGAAATGTATATTTTGTGTTATCTTTGAATTTTTGTAAATTTATTCAATTGTGAAAAAAATGTAAATTCATTTAAATTACTTTTTAAAAATGACAACAACAACTCAGCTAACCAGTGGTTACAACTGAAGTATGCAGAAGAGCCTCTCTGAAAGCACAACATTTGGAAACTTGAAGCAGATGGGTTACAGCAGCAGAAACACACACCAGGTGCCACTCCTGTCAGCTAAGAACAAAAAACCGAGGCTACAGTTCACAGGGGCTCAATAAAATTGGACAACAGAAGAATGCAAAAATGTTGATTTCTCCTGGAAGGGTTAGAACTTGGTGTAAATATTTGTCTACCTACCTGAATATAGTTGCTGCCCTGGTCCATCCTTTAATGACCACAATGTAGGCCTATCCATCTTCTGATGGCTGCTTCCAAAAGGATTAAGGTTAAATAATCTCTCTGGTTTCATGAGTATGATAGTCAGTTCAGTGTAGTCAAACAGCCTCCACAGTCACCAGAGTTCGATCCAATAGAGAACCTTTGGGATGGAGTAGAAAAGAAGATATGGATCTTGGATGTGCAGCTGATAAATCTGCAGCAACATCAATACCCCACCATACAATGCCTATAAAAAGTATTCACCCGCATTGGATGTTTTACCCTTTTATTGCTTTAATAAATTAAGTCATGGTAAATATAATTTTGATTTTTTTTGACAAGAATGTGCAAAAAATAAAGCTTCTTTCATATCAAAGTGAAAACAGAGATTTATAAACTAATGTCAATAATTACAAATATATAAGGTACAATAAATGTTTTCATAAATATTCGCCTTCAGTCAGTATTTAGTAGCTGCACCTTTGACTGCAATCACAGGAGTCTGTGTGGATATGTCTCAATCAGGCTGGCACATCTGGACACTGCAGTTTGTATCCAATCTTAGTTGGAAAAACAGTTCAGGCTCTGTCAGGTTGCTCAGGAATTGGGCGTAAGCAGGGCGAAGCATTACTGTGTAGCTTTCGCTGTATGCTTGGGGTTGTTGTCTTGCTGGAAAATAAATCTTTTCCCAAGCCATAGTTTTCATGCAGACTGAGTCAGATTATTCCCCAGGATTTGGCAATATATGTCTGCATTCATGTCGCCCTCTTTACAAGCCTTCCAGTGCCTGCAGCTGAGAAGCATCCCTGGAGAATGATGCCGCCACCACCATGTTTCATGGTGGCGATGGTGTGTTTATGCTGATGTACAGTGTTTGGTGTTCGCCAAACATAGCCTTCAGTCTGATGACCAAAAAGCTCAATGTTTGTCTCATCTGACCAAAGAACTTTCTTCCAATTGACCTTGGAGTCTCCCACACGCTTTTAACTCCTTCAGAGTGTCCAAGGTGTCTTGGCGGTCTCCCTCACCAGTTTCCTTCTTGTCCTGTCTCTCGGTTTGTGAGGACAGCCAGCTCTAGGCAGATTTAAACAAGGGCCATACTCCTTCCATTTCCTAACGATGGATTTGACTGCACTCCGTGGGATGTCCAGTGAGTTGGAAATTTTCTGTACCCATCTTCTGACTTGTACTTTTCTCTGAGTTGCTTGGAGTGCTCTTTGGTCCTCATGATGCAACTGTAGCAGGAATATTGATGAACCACAGAATGGACCTCCCAGGCACAGGTGTTTTTATGCTACATTCACTTGACTCACTTGCACTCATTTAACTAATTATGACACTGCTGGAATCAACTTGCTGGGTCTCTGTTAAATTAGGTCAGGTCTTTAAAGGGAGTGAA
>VUQH01088234.1:7976-21524 GCA_015106775.1 Etroplus canarensis
TATCGTCGCAGGGCTGATGCTGCAGCTGGGCGGTTTCTGGGGGCTCCAATCTCGGCTTGCTGCGTGGACCGGACCTTCAGTCCTCGGCGTCGCCTGATGCTGGTGGCCAGGGAAGAGGACATCACGGGCGGGGTGTTGTGCTGGGCCGGAGGTGGGCCCCGGCCGGCATCACCGTTGTATGGGGCACCAGGTCCTGGGGGAACGCTATTTCATTTAACTATGTATTTATATGTAGTTGAACTGACAATAAAGTAATCTAATCTAGAAACCAAAGGAAAAAGAGGAAGAAGGGGGACATAGAAACAATACAAACAGGTGTGTAGGTGTGTTTTATAGATGCACCACCAGAAGGGGAGTGTTTGAGATGTGGTCCCACTCAAATAGATGATCTCTAGTTAATGCAAATATCTAATTAACCAATCACATGGTCGATGCCTTTAGGTATGTAGACATGGTCAGGACAACCTGCTGAAGTTCAAAGAAAGCATCACTACAAGGGACACATTTACATGACTTTGAATGTGACATGATGTTGCACTGAGTAATTCTGCTGGGATTTCCCCACACAACCATCTGCAGGGTTTACAGATAATGGTCTGAACCAGAGAGAATATCCAGTGAGCAGCAGTTCTCTGGGAGAAAATGTTGTGTTTATGCCAGAGATCAAGGGAGAATGGACACACTGCTTTAAGCCAATAGGAAGGCTCTTCTGCAAGCCTTAGTAGCAGAAGAGCATCCATGAAGGCAGCAGAAGACCACACTGGGTGCCGCTCTTGTCGGCTAAGAAAACAGGAAAAATGTTGCCTCATCTGAGTCCTGATTTCTGCTGCCACATTCGAATGGTAGGGTCAAAATTTGGGGTGAGCCGCATGAAAGCATGGATCCATCCTGCCTGGTGTCAGCGGGTCAAGATGCTGCCAGTGGTGGGGTAGTAGACTTTTTCCCACCAGAAATAAGTCCATTACAGGCAACAAGACTTCCTGTATAGCGACAGTTGCTGTAGCTGTTCTTTACATTAGTTCTTGTTTAACAGAACCATGAGGAAGACATCATCATCCTGTTACAGTAAAACACTGAAACATTTGTAAAGGCGCACTGCATGGCTAGCTGATTTATTTTATATACCTGTGGCAATGGGACTGAATCAAACACCTGGATTCAACGATTAGGAGATCCCAATAATTTTGTCTGTATAGCTTTCCCGTTACATGTATAAAAGCAAAATATGCCGTAAAGTATTCACTTTATTCTGAACAACAACCAAAAGTCCAGTTATGTTATATTTACAAATATAAAAGTAATCAGTTATTTAATTATGGACATTTAATATTAATATAAATTAAGTATTTGTCATATCAGGTTTACATTATAACATTTTCTGGAGAAATAAGTAAAAATCTTATTTGTGGGAACGTGGATGTGAGTTTGTGTGCAACAACAGGTTTTTCATCAAGAGCTAAAAGGGTGTATGCTACCTCTCCACATCAAAAGGAACCAGCTGAGGCCATCCAAGCATCTGACCAGGATACCTCCTGGACCCCTCCCTGGTGAGGTGTTTCAGGCATGTCCAACAAGGAGAAGGCTCCGGGTCAGACCCAGGACAGGCTGGAGAGATCATACCCCTTGGAAAGCTTCGACACAACTCGGCGTTCCCCACATAAGAACTGGCGGAGGTGACCGGGGAGAGGGAAGTCTGAGCGTCTCTGCTTGGATTCCTGCCCCTCTGACCCGGATACGGATGAGTGGCAGAAACTGTATGGATGGAGTATGCTAAAAAATGTAGTTTCAAACAAAGCATAGACATTTCTGCCATGAACTGGAAAGATGACTGAGGGCATAGCACGGCTCTCGACTGAGAACAAAGCAGTCATTCCAAGCACATTCTCACACAGATAACCATTCACAGATGCCACGCCTGCCCTTTTCAACTGTTTTCTGGATTCTGCAAATCAATTCTTTCATTTTTCATTCATCCTTCCAACTATTTGGGCTTTGTTATGAATTCAACTGATCGATTCTTTGTAAAAACACAAAGGTCAGCCTGTCACGCAACCTCAAAAGACTTTCATACATGCACAGCATCACCTTGAAGATTAGTAGAGTTATTAAAGAGTTTAAAGAAAGATGTCTGCAGCGTCTTTTCTGTGGTGTTTACTCCAGCCTGAGAGAGGCGTGTTGTAAATGACAGTGTTCTGAAGTAAAGGCTGAGCCTTCTGAAGAGAACTTATTTAAGTCAGGTTAATAAAATGGCGGGTGAGCTGTGTATGGGCTTCAGTTTTGAGGGGATTGGAGGTGAAGAGTCACACTCAGACTCAGACTGACACAATGAACGGAGAGAAAAAAATAACAAAGAGGATTCCTCCAATTTTAGAAACTTTCTCAGTTAATCACGGTTCAAAGTTGCAACACCTTCCACTTCCAAACCCCCACTCAGGTAAATTAGGATGACTCGTATATTTCTTTTAAGCACCACCCTAAAATTAACTTTGAACATTCACGCTAAAAGCTTAATTATGTGCTCGGTGAAATGCGCGATGTGCCACGCCACACGCACTCAAACCATGTCTCCGGCTTTCAGCTTTCCTCTTCTCACCTGTGAAACTCCACATTTAAAATTTAAATAAACGGCTGCTTTTCTTCCTGTCACGATTGTGCGTGAGACTTATCTCTGAGGTGCAGCTGCAAAGAGAGGAGGTATATTTTTATTCCTCATATCTCCTAAGAGAAGGACACAGCAGGTGGAGCCTCGACTGTGGCACATGGTTTGCAGAGCATGTAGGTTGTTGTTGATGACAGTATTTTACAAGCAGGTGAAGGTGCGTGCTGCTGGATTCGTCTGGATATATCTGAGCCGAGACGCCGCCTGTCTGCTCATCTTTTCCTGTCCCATCGCTCATCACACACAGGTCGCTCTCTTAGGAAATAGCATCCATCATTTGTCTTTGTGGTCCCTTTCTATTTGTGTCCACCGCTGAAAGCTTTATTAGCCCATCGTCATGCCTGACTGGCAGTGTGGCAAAGCTGTGCAGCAGTAGTCGGTGCCCCTGCTGTTACTGAGAGCATTTTGCAATCAGGACATGGCACTTGGAACCAGGTGACGGCCTTTTTTATGTGCCGCCTTCCCATTTTCTTACACATTTAGTTGTTTGCAATTCTCACCGTGTGCCATAGTTACTGCTGCTGCTGATGCAAACTGTTTGCTCAGCAGGGGTGCAGGCTCGGAAAGGACCTGTCAGGGGTCACATTAAGTCAGGAATGTTTGTTCTTCTGGGATTGACTTGAACAGGCTGAGCCAGAAAAATGCTTCACTTCGTAACGCAGTCTCAAGTGACAATTCTGACTGATCAGTATTACTTCAATTAGGAAGAATTTGAACATGAGCGATGGGGTACACAGTTTTTCTCTGATAAAGCGACATAGCAGAGATGTCCTACTTCCTACCAACAGTGGTGGAGATGAAGCAGGTGGGAGCTTGGATGAGGCTCTGAGAGGTGGAGATGGGGAGGTGGCAGGATGACAGAAGAGCACTGAGATTTAAAGCACATGGACGGAGGCTGACTGGCAGGCAAGAAAATGATTGGGCCAGAGTGATGACAGGACTGAGTTTGCCAGCATGGGAACGTGGGAGCGATGTAAAGAATAATATAACAGCCTGAACACCCGGGAATGCAGACAGATCTTCCTCATTGAACGTATGTGCAAGTTCCATTAGAATGAAGCTCTACTGCCAAAAGCTCGTTTTCAGAGGGGAGAGTTGAGGTTTCTATCCATCTTCTAGCACTTATAGGGATCTGAATTTTGGGTTTAGCAGTGTAATCCTGAATTTACAGTACGGAGTTGGTCATTCAGAGAGCCAACACACATCTACAGACATTTATCTACATGTTGTAGCAACCTAATGTCACTAGGGGGCAGTGTCACAAATAGCTAGTCTGTGGGCTACTCTTGCTTGTTATTGTTGGTCCTTAAACCAGTTGCAGCAAAGATTAAAGTTTTAAAATGTAAATGGCTGAATTGAAATCAACAAATATCCACTTAAGCTAATGTCTGTGTTTTTTGACGCTGTTTTTTAAAATATCTTTGGGGGGGGCTTCCCCCTCTTAGAACTCCACGTACGCTCCATTCCTGTCCCTGTTCTTTCAACCAATCAGCATTCAACCTATGGACCTGTGGTCTTTTCTTTTGTACCTTTCTTTTTGTATTGTTTTGCACTATGTTCATCTGTTTTTAGATATAAAAAGGTGTTCTTTGCACTGTTCGCAACTATTGCACGCATTGCACACGTTGCACTTTATTTTAAGATTTTTAAATTGTGGCTGGGAAGGAGGGAAAAAATAGGCTTTAGTCCTAGCTCTGTTTTTTCATATTGATACCTTTCTGTTATATGTTCATGTCGCACCAGGTCCTGGAGAAACGCTATCTCATTTCACTATGTTCTGCATCAGCTATATGTGGTTGAAACGCTTCTTGAAATACCAGTGCAGACAGACAGAACCTCAGTACTATAAATCCAGTGTAACGAGTACTCCCAAGCGTCCCTCTCCTCAGCCACCACCTCCAGCTCTTCTGGGACAGACACCTAAGCCAGTTGAGAGGTGTAATCCCCCCAGTATATGCCTGGTCTACCCTCCTTCCAGTTGGACATGCCCAAAACGCCCCACTTAGTAGGCATCCAGGGGGCATCCTATTCAGATGCCTGAATCACCTCAGCTTTTGATGAGGAGGAGCAGCATCTGTCAGCCTCAGATAGGACATATCTCCAGTCTCATTTTTCAGTGACTAACCAGAGTTCAAGACCACAGGTGAGGGTAGAGCTTAAAGCAAGTCATAGATTGGAAACTTCACTGCAAATCATGGTCATTCAGTTTTCTTTCACTTTATGTTTTTTTACACTTGTCCAAACCCCATCTGCAGTGACTGCATGTCCCACCAGTGAGGGACACCCCACAGTTTGAAGAAAAGTTTACACCCGAATATTCAGGAACAATATATGATGAAACTGTGAAGCAAAAGCTTGTCTGCAATAATCCACAAACCTGCCAGTAAGTATGTACCTGAACTAGACCAAGTGGTTTATTGTTTCCTGCAGCAACAACTTACTTTCTAGTGCAGCTCCATGCGCCTTTATGGAAATGTGACATCAGGGTATCATTTGCAAATTTCACTAATGTGGTCTTTGTTGTACTAACTCCGGAAAACTCTCAGGTCTGTGGTATTCCTTGCAGACAGTTTCTTCCCATAAAAACATTAAATTCTTCACAACTGCCAATGCAGGGTTGTAGCTGTGCATGAAGGAACATTGTAACAAGTAGCAAGACACGTGTTTTAGGGATCCTCCGTAAGAAAACTAGACAGCTGATGGGGTGAGTCACACTATCAGCCAGCCTAATTGCAGCCTGGTGAATTTACACCATTTGAACTTTTCCCTGCAGCAACATGTCCTCCTAGATATGATGTTTTAAAGTCATTCTCAAAACATTTCTAATCAGTCTTTGAAGGGAAATGTGAAATATCAAACGTGTTCCATTTATACAGAGAATGAGATGCACATTATTTATGTTAAATGAAGAAGATTTGCATGGCAAAAACACTAAAAGAGATAAATATACAGTTAGGCATACGTTTTTACACACAGATGCTTTATTTTTTAATGCCTCGATACATGACCACAGTGGATTTTAAATTAAAACGTGATTAAAGTGCAGACTTAATCATTTTCTGTACTTTTCTGGAATTCGTTTTGTACAAGAGAGCAGCTAAAGGCACTTTAGTCATCTCAAATCAAGAGAAAAATAAAACTACTTTAGTTAAATATTAACTAAAAACCCAGCCACGGGGTTCCACAGGCCAGTGTGCTCCTGGTGCCAGTCCCAAGCCCGGGTAAACGGGGAGGGTTGCATCAGGAAGGGCATCCGGTGTAAAAACTTTGCCAAAGCAAATATGCAGCTTCATAACTATGATCCGTTGTGGCGACCCCTAATGGAAGCAGCCGAAAGAAGAAGTAGCTAAATATTAACTAAAAAGTTAATCATCTGCAGTACATACTGTACCAGATAAAAAGACCGCTACTATATATGACAAAGTACTAAAAACTGACTTTAGACCCTGGATTCAGAAACACCACATTCTGAGATCTTAGCTTTTGCTTTAGTGAGTCCAGTAAAACATCACTGATGCCAACAATCACAAAACAAACATAAAATTTGTGCTAAAAAGTGGCAATTTCAACAAGCTGAAAAAATGCTCAAGTTTCTAGTTGTATATGGGTATATGATCTTTGACATTTCCTCCCCGCAAACAATGTACTGTGATATGGTAAATACATTCCATTCTCCTTGTAGCTGATGTTCTGAACCACATTGGTGTTTTACTTCTTTTGATGAAAAAACTGCTCAATTCAGAAGTACTGGGTTTGTGCAAATAACAATGGTTGGTTGTGATAACTTTAGAAGGCACAAAGGCCTGATGTCTTCTAAAGGGAGAAAAAACAACTTTCAGCACTTTCAACCCATTTAACTTTATCCACAGGTGCTCCAACAGCAATCTGGCAAATGTTCAGGTCCACCATCCAGAGATAAGTGGCACTCAACAGCCCTAAAAGAAGAAGGAATGTGATTAAGACTGAGTCACCTTATTCTTTTTGGAAGTTTGGAGTAAAAAATAAACTTAAAGCAAGGCCTTCTCCCCATGAGGTCAAATGTGTAAGCAGAGTGACTGCAACACAGCTCAGTATATTAGAACTAAAGTTCCACATGCAGCCAAATTACAAAACACAGTGTGTAATATATTACTTTTAAAAGGAGACTGGCAACTGTGCAAGAATTTAATTGCAAATGGAATGTATTTAGATATATTTTTCTAGTCTTACTGACCTCTCCAAGATCTTTACAGATTACAGAGCTCTGGGACATGGTAAGGAGACTGCGGTAGGTCGGTTGATTGGGGCAAGATGGGCCATGCCTGCTACGCCGCCTTCTACCAAGAGAAAGGTGGTCACTGGTCTAATATGCTTGACCTTTTACTTTCCATTTACAGTTTTGTCTTCTAAAGCATGTAGCAGCAACAACAGAAATGAAAATACCCCCTTGGACTAGATTTGACCTGACCAGTAAGTAGTTTTATCAGAGTATTTATCAGAAGCAGAAATTTTTATTGATCCAGAGGGAATATAATGCTTAAAATAAGACATTCACTGACTCAAACTCCCTGGATTACAGAATCCAAGATGGCCGCAGGCACACCTCCTGTGTTCTGTCTGCTCTGTGTTCCTGTGATTTTATCTCTTTTTTTTGTTTTTGTTTTTACTTTTAAGCTGTGTTTAATGCGTGTAGATATAGTGTTTAATCGCTCAAGGTTGATATTTCAATGGACATTAAATCATGTGTTAGGAAACACCAGCGACCCTAGCCTGGGACCTAGCTCTCCTAACTTGGACTCTAATGCTGGCTGATACCAACATCTCCTGCCAGCGCCTCTACTGCTGGCTTGGGATCGGGCAGGTACTAAAGTCTGTGCCACTGTGAAGCCCACTTAGTTATCTGCATTTTCTATCTTTGATTATCCTGAGGGAAATTGATTGCTATTGACATCATGTATCTTTTCCTATTCCTGCTGTTCACTCACTGTAACTGTGGACCAAAGGAACAAAATACAGAAGGGAATTCGTCTTGCCCTCTTTCACTCCTCTCTCAACTTACTCAGTAACAAAGGCCATTTTTTAATCAAACTAATCCACTTCATCAACACAAGGTTTAACATTCACAAATACAATGTAAGATTTTTAATCTGTATGATCTAATGGTATCAAATGACTATTTTACCATTACATACAATTCTTACTTACAGCTTATAACTATTGGAGGTTTGGCAAATTTTATGCTTGATTATGCTCTTATTGCTGCTATCTGGAAATGTTCAGCCCAATCCTGGGCCCATAACTTCTTTGCAACATCTACCCACGCCTTCAGATTTTAAAAGCAGGACAGGTCTTGGGCTCTTTCATCTTAATGTTCCAAGTCTTGTCCCAAAAATGGACACAATCAAGATCTGGGCAAATACAACAAATGCTGAGAAAATGGTATTTTCTGAAACTTGGCTTAAGAGTACTGTGACTGATGATTTAATTGCTATTGAGGGTTACAAAGTCTATAGAATTGGTCGCCAGGGTAAAGGGGGGGTGGAGTTGCCATAAATGTCAAGAGTAAGTTCAATATTTCTGTAATTTTGTTAGTTACTAAAGCCAAACAGTGTGAGGATTTGGCAATTTCAACAGACTCATACCTCACCGTGGTCGGATGTTATAGACCTCCATTTACTTCAAAGGACACCTTAAAAATCAGTTTCAGACCTTTTATATATGCTAAATGACTCTGAGTTTATTTTATGGGTGACTTGAACTGGGATTGGATTTCAGAGACTGCTGATGGTTTTAAGGAATTGCGTAACTCTTTAAATCCAGAGGCACTCAGTAAATCCACATTACTTGATTTATTTTTACTAAACAGCCCTTATAAATACTCTTCAGTTGGGATGTTTTGCAATGACATTAGTGATCATTGTGCAATAGCCTGTATCAGGAATACAAAAATACCCCAGTCAAAACCACATTTTATGTCTAAACGGTATTTTAAAGGTTTGGAAGAGCAGGATTTCCTGCGTGACCTGGGAGTACTTTCATATGTTTTTTTTTTTTGTCTGTCTGAAATAAACATGCTCCCTTTAGGAAGTTTAGAATCAGTGGAAGAAATAATCCATGGTTCTCAGTCTTTCAGAGATTATTCGTGATCAAAAATAATTATGGGCTCAAGCAAGACTTTCAGATTGTCCTGCTGACTGAGTTTCATTCAGAACATTAAGAAATAAGTGTACTTCAATGATTAGAAAATCAAAATCAGAATATTATCTCAAGTCAGTCACAGAGAATCTTAACAACCACTCAAAATGTTGAAAAATGATTAAATCCTTGTCAGATACACCAGTCACATCAAGTCTCCCAGATCATATTGTAATTGATTCAAATGTAATAAGGGATAAAGCATATATATAGTCACTTTGATAAACACTTTATCCATGCTGGCTGTATGTTTGGTGGTTCTAATACACCTGTTCCTGTTTCTCTTGCCACTGTAAATGATCACTTGGACTTGTTTGATTTTAAATGTCTTTATGTTGCACAGGTTTGCAAAGCTCTCAAAAACACTGATGTTAAAAAGTCTGCTGGTCCAGACAATCTGGACCCATTTTTATTGAAAGTAGCAGATATTATTGCTGAACCTGTGACTCATATTTTTAATCTGAGGCTGAGTCCGGCGCCATTCCCAAAATTTGGAAAGCTGCCTCTGCTCTCCCACTATTTAAGGGTGGAGACCCTTCACAGCTGAACAATTATCGTCCAATTTCCAAACTCTCAGTTCTAACAAAAATGTTTGAATTTTTAATAAATTTACAGATAAAACAGTTTTTTTTAATAATAATATTTTAAGTGACTTCCAGTCTGGCTTTAGATCTGGCCACAGTACTATTACTGCAGCTATGCTTGTCACAAATGACCTAATTAGCACACTGGATAAAAAAACAAAATTGTGCTGCCTTATTTGTGGATCTTTCCAGTGCATTTGGTTCAGTTGATCACAATCTGCTTTTGAACAAACTAAATGATGCTGGGTTTTGTCCTAAAGTGCTTGATTGGTTTAAAGATTATTTGACAGGTAGAATACAATCTATCTGTGTGGAGGGTCATAAATCTGATTTCCTGGAAATAACTAAAGGCGTTCCTCAAGGTTCCATTTTAGGACCCATTTTGTTTTCTTTGTTTATAAATAACCTGGATAGGGATATTCAAAGCAAAATTCATCTTTATGCTCATGACACTATAATTTATACACAAGCTCCCTCTTTAATAGGGGCAGTTGAAGAACTCCAGTCTGCATTCCACTCATTAGAAGCTACTCTTTAGAGCTTGCAACTGGTTGTAAATGTCCAGAAAACCAAATTTATGATTTTCTCCAAAGGGCATTATCATTCAAGTGACAATTGTTGCATCTTTAAATCTGACTATACCATGCTTCTTTACATTTTATTACAAATTCAAAGCACTTGACTCATCACTGCATCCTTTATGAACTGGTCGGCTGGACTTCATTAACTGCTCAAAGACAAAAGCCCTGGTATATTTTTATTTATAAAGCATTACTTGGTAAACTTCCAGCATACCTTTGTTCCCTTCTCTGTCACTATTCTAGGGGGAGTAAGCTACGTTCTTTTAAGTGGTCACTCTTTGATGTGCCCCGGACTTTGACAGAGTTTGGAAAAAAGGCTTTTTCATATTATGCTGCATGGTAATGGAATAATCTCCAGAAACTTTTCAAGTTAGAAACAGTTGTTCCTTTGGAAAATTTTAAGAATATAATGTACTGGAGGAGTCATGTAGTTGTTTTTCTTGAAAGACTGTTCCTTGTTTTAGTATTTTATGGGTGATGATTTGGGCTTGTTTTGCAGAACCTGGTTACCTTCAGGTCTTTAAGTCATCTCTGAACTCCTTCTATCTGTCAGACAGCTGAAATTGGCTCATGCAAAAGGACAATGATCCCAAGAACAGCAGCAAAATCTACAACAGAATGGCTGGAAAAAGAAAATAAGCAAGGTGTCGCAATGGCCCAGCAAAGTCCAGACCTCAACTCGATTGAAATGCTGTGGTGGGACCCTAAGAGAGCTGTGCATAAAACGAATGACTGCAAATCTCAATAATATGAACAGCTTTGTAAAGAAGAGTGGGCCAAAGTTCACCCACAATGAGATAAGAGTCTGATACAATCATACAGAAAACCATTGCATCAAGTTGCTGCTAAAAGTGTTCCTACAAGCTGTTACATCATGGGCTGCACTTAGTTTTCCACTCATAGCTTTTCCGTTTTATCTTAATTTTTTTGAAAAAAATAAATAATTACATGGTAGAATCTGTTGTGCAATGTTTTACAGCTAAAGTTTGATTTAAACAATCATAGAGTCTGGTAAGGACCAGATTATATTTTATTATCTTCAGATATGTGCTGGTTCTAAAACCATAGACCTGAAAGACAGTGTACTTTTTTCAAATGACTGTAAATAAGCTGACCTCATTTTAATATGAACACCTTCTATTGTCACAGAATATAAATATATGGCAGAAAATAGGATAAATCCTAGACTCCCTTTACAATTAAATGCAAATGTGAGTACTGAGCAGGAAAAAGGCTGAATGGAAAGTGAGAGGACAAAAATTTATTCTGAGAAGGACCTTGAAATTTGGACAAACATCCTGATGTCAAACAGGCTGTGCTTGAACTGCACTGTCTGTGTGGAAGTCGCCTTTCCCCCACCAACATACATCTGAAGGTGGCCAAAAGCCAGATTTCTAAAGACTTGTGAAAAATGAGCCAAAACTTGTACTGAGGTGTAAAACCGCAAGACACCCCGGCCTGTCAATATTTAAAGTTCCAGACTAACCACAAACCTGAATAGCATTTGACCAGTCACAATTCCTACTACTAGTTCTAATCACTTTCATTTATATCGTGCCAAATGACAGCAGTAGTCACCTCAGAGTGACTTATAGTCATAACCATTGCTTCTTCCTGCTTCCTGTACATTTCATGTTTGGTTGCGTGTCCCTTGCTGGTAATAACTGCATCAAACTTAAAACCCATAGAGTCCACCAGGTATCTTGTTTCTTCACTGGTTCTGCCTTTCCAGGCTTTTACCACAGCATATGTAAGTTTACATTGCATGGTTTCGCCCTTCAGTCATCTCTTCATGTAAGTTTAGTTGGGTGATTAGCTTGGCTAGTCTGAAAGCTTCCATATTTTTCTGTAGGGGGCGGCAGTGTGTCAGAGGACTCATTTGGGAGCCAGAGGGTCACTGAGGGCCAACGATTCAAGACCCGCCTGGACCCATATGTGGAGGTGGACCAGGCCAAAGAAGCTGTCACCCCCTGAGCATTCCCAAGGTGCCCTTGAGCAAGGCATCAAACCCCCCACATTGCTCCCTGGCGCCTGAAGTGGCAGCCTCGCTCTTTACTACTCTCACCATTTGTCTGTCATCAGCTGTTATTTTCCTCCCTTGGATGGCCGGTTCAATGCCTGTTGCTCAGTACAATCCAGATTGTGGTACTGGCTATGCCCAGTGTTTTTGAAATAAATCTGATGGATGTTCCCAAGCAAATGTCTTCAGTGCACAGCAAAAAACAAATGAATTGGCCTTGTTGTCCCCAACTTTTGGGTGGGGCTGTGTATAACACATCAACCGCGGCAAATGTGCCAAATTTGCACACAATTCAGCTTCTTAACATGCGCTGAGTTTACTGGTGGCTGTTTTCCCCAGTCGCACTTTAAACAGATTATCAAAGGAGAACAGACGCAACAGTGGCAATCAGCAGTTTGCAGAAACTGGCGAACTTGACGCCCTCCTCCAGCCAGTCAAACGGCTTTTACTTTGCAGTCTTAAAATAGCCCGCGTTAAAATAACTGACATTGCCCGGGCGTTGCAAAAGCTGGTTGTGGTTTTTGGTGCCGTATCATGGCCTGAGTGTCTCGACTCTGTTACTGGCCTGCTGCCTGAGATCTGCCACATTTGGACTAGAGTGCAAAATGTTGCCAGTCTTCACAATGGTGTAGCTACAACCATCGTTTGGACATCTGGATTCATTAATTCATCCATGCATTTTTGCTCAGTACTGTAATATGTTCAGTTCTTGGTCGACTATGTCATGATGATCGCTGGACAAACGGGGCATACGTTACACTCTCTTGTCTCATTCAGTGTAATCTCATCTCAAGGCTTTCTGTGCAGCTTTGTACATGAAAGGATGCCTTCAGATCTCCATACTAAACTGGCCACGATCTTGTATGTTGTACGCAATGTACGCTAGATGGACAAAGGTATCAGGGCACGTACATATTACACCTATAGGAGTTTTTATAGCATCCTATTCTAAATCCATGGGCATCAATATGGGGTTGGTCCCCCCTTTGCAGCTAGAACATCTTCCACTCTTCTGGGAAGGCTTTCTACAAGATTTTGGAGCGTGTCTGTAGGAGTTTTTGCCCATTTGTGAGAGGGCCGGCCTCACAATCTCAGTTGTAGTTCATAGTAAAGGTGTTGGATGGGGTTGAGGTCAGGGCTCTGTGAGGGCCAGTCACTAAACTCACCCAACCATGCTTTTACAGAGCCTGCCGTGTGAGCAGGGGGACAGTCATGCTGCAGCACAAAAGTGCCTTCCCCAGCCCGTGCTTGATTTTACACACCTGTGGAAACTGGCTAAATTAAACAACTGAATTTATGCGAGTCAAGTCGGAACCTCAAAGGCTACAACAATAAAGTCAGCAGTAGAGTACCAAAAGCTGCACTGCCTCAAAAGATCACATGAGGCTTGTTCCAAAAGCAAGTCAATCACCATAGACTTCCATGTTAAAATGTTAAAAAGTGCATTACTGACAGACGTGCAGAGTTTCAGCTTTAATTCAAGCAGACAAGCAAAAGAATTGCATTAACTGTTTACGAATTACAGCCATT
>VUQH01088235.1:0-12615 GCA_015106775.1 Etroplus canarensis
AGGGGGGACTCTTGTGTAGTTCAGTCCTGGGTTATTGAGGAGCGTGATGGCTTGAGGCAAGAAACTGTTATACAGTCTGGTTATGAGGGCCCGAATGCTCCGGTACCTCTTCCTGGATGGCAGGAGGGTGAAGAGTGTGTGTGAGGGGTGTATGGGATCATCCACAATGCTGTTTGCTTTGAGGATGCAGCGTGTGGTGTAAATGTCCAAGACAGAGGGAAGAGAGACACGGATGACCTTTTCAGCTGTCCTCACTATCCGCTGAAGGGTCTTGCAATCCGAGACGGTGCAGTTCCCAAACCAGGCAGTGATACAGCTGCTCAGGATGAAATTGTTTGTGAATAGCATGAAAATGTATTTTTCCTTGGAGAACAATTTGCAAGTGATCACAAACACTTAAGCAGTAGTGTACACCCACACGTGTGTGTGTGTGTGTGTGTGTGTGTGTGTGTGTCCTTGTTGGATCCAGTGTTTGCTGTATATGAAAAATAGAAAATGAAATAAAATAAATAACCTTAATGTAAAATATAGATATAGAGTAAAATATAGAGTATATACTATCTAGATGCATCTTTTTTTTTATTTTATCAATCATTCAGACCCCTTTTGGAGGTGCTTTGGATACTGCCATCAGTAGACATTGAAGGAGACAAGGAAGGAAGCGGACAAGGAAGAAAGCAGACAAGGAGGCACAGCGGAGGCGGTGTGAGTGTTGGAATGGGACACGGCTTTGTTCAACAGTAGGAGGAGAGGAGGGCTGAAGGCTACAGTCGCTAAAAGTGTATAATACAATCTGCCGGGGCGGTCTATCCTGTCTTATCTTTGTGTTCCTGTGTCGTAACGCAACTTCTAAATATTTGTTCCTCCTGGGCTCGAAGGATTTCTTCTAAGGGATGTCAAAGCGAGTGCGAAGCAGAGAGGTCTGCGCTGATTGCAGTGCTCCGGGTACGATGCCAAACAAGCTAGCTTTAACGTTAGCTGCGTGGCTAACCAGCTAGCCCTCACTATAACTTATCGCAGTGTCCAGTTAGCTTGCCCGGTTAACGTTAGTTTAGCGGTACTGTCGATAACCACTTAGTAATTTGCTGCATTGCTAAGTGTAGTGGTTGTATTTTTCATTACAGAAACGTTAGTCTTTTTTTAAGTCGTGTAATTAAAGTAACCTGTCTGATTCTGAACTGTTTGCTTGACATGTAATGAATGCAGAGGTACAGTAATGTTAATCGCACGGTAATGTGTTATAGTTTAATATGATAAAATAGGGTTTCTCGAAAACTACGCCAACTTCATGATAAGAAGTCATGTCGCACATTTACATTTGTGAAAACGTTCTTCACCTGAAGTACTCATGTGTTACCGCCTTCGTCTAGTTAGAGCAAATTAATAGTCCAGGTTAAAGCTGTCTGTTACAGTTATTCACCAAATGTTAGACTGGTGAGTTAACAGTCCCTGTATTTGTATTGTAGAGCCTCGCTGGGCCTCTGTTAACAGGGGTGTGTTGATCTGCGATGAGTGCTGCAGCATCCATCGAGGTCTTGGGCGCCACAGCTCTCAAGTCCGACATCTGACTCATTCTCCATGGCCACCCTCACAGCTGCAGGTGGGGAAGCAGGGACACCATCTCCACAAACTAAAACATAAACATGCAAATGAGTGCAGTCGCCTTGTACACAATCAGGTTTTAAAACACACAGAAAAAAGTGATTGATAAATAAACAAAAAATTCAGTTTTTCTTTGTGGGTCTTTCAAGTTTTTTATTGACTTCTTTTTGTGATGCTTAAAGATATCTTAACAGTAACCCTATTTATAAAATGAATACTTTTTTAGTCAGAAATGACTTTTCCTGAAACACTGACAACAATCTGTCAGTGACAAACGGCACTGACAGATTTTATAAAATGTTGGTCAAAATGATATTTGTTTTGCATATTCTGCCATCTATTTTCAGGAAATGTTTGTAGGATAATATTTTGTCCAGCAGCCCCAAACCTGAAGTAACTGTCTCACAATTAAATTGTTCTTTTCTGCATGTCCAACTTATTTTGGGACCATATATTCATTTGTGATACTTTTCTGTAACAAGTCTATGCCTAAAATATAGTTAAATGATGGCAACTTCATGAAACAGCAGTGATGGGGATAAGCAAACTCCGCTTCTCTCTGCAGATAACTTGTAATTCGAAAGTACTTTGTCCAGTGAGTGTTGCGGTGTTTGTTGACAATGGACATAGATACTTTACAATGTACATTAAAACTTAGTGTGTGTTTTTTTCAATAGATCTAGTTAGGTACTTTCTTTGAAGCTTAAAAATGCTATTTAAAATAATCCATCACTGATATTATGAAAGGCAACAGTAAATGTTGTGTAGTGCCCATAGACAACAGTTATATCTTGAAAATAATGAATATTCTTTTCAAGAAAAGGTATCATAGTCATTTTTATATTAATCTGAAAACATATGACAACAGATGATGGAAGAAGTCCTGATTTAGGTACTTGATTAATATTTTTGAGCATAGAAAAGTTATTAAAGCTTGAATCGTGCATCAAAATATAGTGACACCTATAGTGATTTGACACCTCCCATTCAACATAATGTTAAAAAAATTAACTTGCCTTGTGTGCCCACTCTTCACTAATCACTAAGACACTAGCCATTATATATATATATATATATATATATATATATATATATATATATATATATATATATATATATATATATATATATATATATATATGGTTTCATTGAAAATTTACAAGTGAAACACAGAATTAAACCTGGTTGTGCACAAAGCAAATTTATTCAATAACTACAGATGGGATACATATTAAGAGGATTCTTATTGGCACAAAGAAAATGTATGTTTTTCTTTTAAAAAGGCGGATGTGCTTTCTTGTTTTAGATGGTCCAGACACTGTATGGCAATGGAGCTAATTCCATATGGGAGCATAATCTTCTGGATCCTTCCTCTTCAGTGAGTGGGAAGCGCAAAGCCAACCCACAGGACAGAGTGCAGTAAGTGTTTTTAAGAATTTCTGTATGTCATTGCTGATTTTGGTATGCTTGTTTGCACTTTGATATAAAACATTGTTGGCAAAATTGATTTTCATTGCTAAGGTCAGTGAACATGCTTAATCAACCATCTGTACCGTGAGCATCACTTATGGAGAGTCATTCTTAACTTACTTGATCAGCTGAAATGCATATTAAAAAATATACAGTAAAATTAATGTTCAGTCTATGATCAGTAGTTGATAAGCTGCATAAATATGCAGCAAACTAAATTGTAGAAGAATTCCTTTATTGGGAAGGATTTCCATGAGTAGTTCTCATAGTCCTCTAGAAGACAGAGTAAACAAAATGTGTGAAGCAAATAGATCTGATGTAGTAAAGCCTGTTATAAACGCTGTGTCAGTCTGCTGTGTGGCTGGTGGGGTAAAGATAAACAGTCAGCCACACATAAGCACAGCTGTGATGTGTCTGACCCTCACACTCAGAGCAAATGCTTTTATAGCCAGTTACCAAATGCAAGTTCCGAGATGGACGCTATCTTATAAGGTTTTCACCACAGAGACTTTCTGGGAGAACCAAGAGCTTTTAAGGACCTGAGGCATACATTTCAACTGGAAATAGAATTTTGTTCCTGAAGGTGACTTTTAGAAAGTTTCGTTCAAGATATTTTAAAACAGCTGTACTTTCTTATGGTTGGGGAACTACAGCGGAAATTTCCAGGGCTAAATGTTGCTTAGTGTTTAAATACACATCCTGCAGCTGCTTCAGTTTCTGTTCTGCTTCATTCACAATACAAGCATGTGCTTTAGGATTACTGGACATTTTTGTCAGAAATAAGAAAATTAGGCTTTGTAAACTTTCTTATTATCTGAACAGATGTACAATACAGATACAGTTTGTATAAAAAATGAGGAATGATGGATATGCTGGAGTTTGGACATGACTTAATTTTCATTCTCAAGGTTCTTGGCTTACGGGACAGACAAACAAATCTTGTGTTGCTGCAGTATGGTGGTTTACATAATTGAGAAATTGTTCTGACACCGATGAAATGCTGCACATTCAAATCTGCAGTCTATTATTTAACATGTTGAATGTAAGAAGTAGTTGTTATAAACATAAACGATGATGTAATGGCTTGAAAATTAATAATTAAGGTCCATATTTTGAGTGTGCCTGGTTTCAGATGTAAGAATTTTTTTTGTTTGCAGTCCTAATAAGACAGAGTTCATTAAGGCAAAATATCAGATGTTGGCTTATGTCCATCGGATGCCTTGTCGGGAGGATGACAGTGTAACAGCAAAAGACCTCAGCAAGGTGAGAATTTGCTGTTCACATTTCTTCTGCAACACATTTCCAAGTTCCTTCTGTAACATTATTAGATGTGAAAATGAAATATTAATAAGCACCTTGGAGACAGTTCTGGCAAACTAACATTTCTGGGATATAATGCGGCCAGTTATTTGGATTCAGAATACTGTAACATACATTACATGCATTTACATTTACTTCCTTTATTGTATCACAGCACTTGAAGTTTTATTTTTAGCATTGATGTTTGACCAGTTCCTTTAAGATTCAGACAGGCTGTGACCTATTTATAGATCAGTGGCCACAGTTATTGCTGTTCACATTTGATCATATTGGTCAAGCTGGGACTTAACCTGAATTGCCCTAATAAGCCACAACAATTCTACTTAGCTAATATGATGTAGGTCTCCCTCAATTCACCAAAACGGCTTTGACTCACCAGGTGTTTGGAGTCTGGCACTGGGAAATTGTCAGTAGATCCTTTGATATCTGTGGATTGTTTTGATCTGTTTTGATCCTTGAGATGTTCATGAACATTTTATTTAGTGTGGCGGTGTGTTTAGTGCTGCGGGTGTTACTGCCATATGGAAGCACATTTGGTGGTGCTATGTGTCAAAGTAACCCCCCACGTGAACCCTAGGACCAAAGGTTTTTCAGCAGAACATTGCATCATAAAGACATGACTTGTCACTTGGTCGCAGTTTTATTGTTGTGTCTGATTAGTGTATCATTGTTTTTTAATTATAACTGGGCATTTGAATAACCATAAATGGCTAATTAATAATTTTTTGTGATAAATAGAGAAAAAGCTGTACAAATTAATGTGCCTAAAACTATTCTCATATCTTTTCACTTATTATTCTGTATTAAATAATATAATCTTGAACTCAAAGGCTGTTTCTAGCTGGGTAATAGATTTTCTCATAGTTTTGGAAAGGTGAAAAGCCAACATGTCTTCACAATCACATTTAATCAGTTTTAAACAAGGTGCTTGTCCATTGTCTTTCAGCAACTCCATTCCAGTGTTCGGACTGGTAATCTGGAGACCTGCCTTAGACTCTTATCTTTAGGAGCACAGGCTAACTTCTTTCATCCGGTAAGTCTAGTGGAATAAGCAGAAGTAGATTTGATAAACCAATGATTAATCTTTTTGTTTTTTCAAAATATCAGGAGAAAGGAAACACTCCACTACACATAGCAGCAAAAGCAGGTCAAATGTTGCAAGCAGAACTGTTGGCAGTTTATGGAGCAGATCCTGGAGCACTGGACTCCAGTGGAAAGACCCCTATTGATTATGCAAGGTAACTCGGGTCATTAAATTGGAATTTAACACCTTTTTATGTTCTGGTTGAGGATGTTATTTTTAGGTGTGTGCAGTGGAAAATATTTCCCATTACTATATGATGTTATTGTCACCTTATACTTTTAGAATTGCCACTTTAAGTCATATCCTGTTTTTAAGTCATCTGTTGTGTTGGGGAACATACAAGAGAGCAGCTTAAGATACACACATTGTGTTCTATGTCATAGTCAAGCAATTTCAGGAACCACCTCCTTCCCCTCTAGACCTTTTACCTTTGCAGGCATTTGACAGTAAATGTTTACCAAGTATTTCACTTCAGAATAGGTGTCTTAAAGAACAGTTTGTTGTTTCTAATTACCTCTGTGGTATATGGGCTGTACAGAAAACACAACAAACTTCAAAATAGTTTTTGCTATTGTAAAATTGTGCTTTCCATGTCTAATCTGTAGTGCAACTGCAAACATCACCTGAGCAGACACATTCTAGCTCACTGGTGGCTGTGCTACAGGAAATTATACTAGTCATATGAAGATGTAAAAATACACAAGTACCCAGGACAAAAAAAAAAGGTGTGAATATAGTTGTGTATATTGCAACAATAGAAAAACTGTTGGTTTGATACTTAAAAGAAATTGACAGAAATCAACCAGCATTACACAGAAGAAAATGATAAATACAGCTTAGCTAGAAAGAGAAAAAGAACATTTTCACTAGTTGAAATGGCTAAAATATTTAACATGCCTTGCACTCTGCTGGACACAGACAAAAGTGGCATTATGTCAGAGACTGACAAATTCAAAGAAATTACTGAAGCAGAAGAGAAATGAGTAATTTAGCTATGCAATAAGCATAGCTTGACTCAGCTTGACTAGTTTAAAATAGGTTGGAATTTAAATAAAGTAGTAAAAAACAAAGGATCAAATGTAGCATTGCTCACTTTAATTTGCCATAATTTGTTACTTATTTATTATTTACAAAAGTTTAAAAAAATATAGAGTGGATAATATCTACAATGCAGAGATGTTGTCAATCATTACACCAAATAGCATTGCTTGGTCTTAGTCAGTCATAAGAGTAACAGCTTTTTTATATGTTGTTTCTAGTAACACAAACAGTGGATAGGAATTCTAGTAACGGTAACAACATAATATTCTGTTCAGACAAATATTTTTTGTAGTGAAACAAATTTATCTCTAAAATAATCTCCAGTGTTAATAGTGATGTGAGATACATTACTTATAAACGGAGTTATCCAGGCTACTTTGTACTATAAATAAGAACATTATTAGTTTTGTGAACTTTATAGACATTTTGGGGATTATACCTGAGGCATTTTTAGCTATGGTGTGGTAACATATTTGTGAAATGTGGTCTTTTATTCCTCATCTCTGCAGACAAGCTGGACATCAGGAGCTGGCAGAGAGACTAGTGGAGATCCAGTATGAACTCACTGATCGGTTAACATTTTACCTTTGTGGCAGACGACCGGGTAAGTGAAGTACATGCATAAAACACAGCTGCAACATGACATTAGAAAGTGGATTTTTTAAATATGACAACTATTCAGAAATACTTTTACGTATTCAATCACTGGTTTTTATGGAACTATATTGTGATCCTGTGTTTGTCCTTTAAATATAGCAAACTTGAAAGTAAAGATTACCTTGACTTTGATTTTTATGAAAAAGGAGTTAAAAACACTTACAGACAGGGATAGTATAAAATTCAATTATGTTTTTGCAGTTTCTTCTTGCAAAACATAATTAATTTCAATATTACCAGAAAAAATGCTAAAACTGAAGGTATGTTTGAGGGAATTATTTGTTACCATATACGAGTGTCATTTTATCACCAAAATATAGACTTAACTAGCTTGTCTGGAGCATTCAAGTGTGTGTTATTACAATGCCACAATCTTCCCAGGAGTGAATGTCCCAGCAGTCACTCCAAGGTCAGACCATGTAATGCACAGAGACATTAAAAAAAATCTCATGCTCTGCAGGTCTCACTAAACATGTTGAAAGGTAAATTTCATGACAGTACAGTTAGAAAAAGGAGAAAGCCTCTTCTCTTAAGGGAGCATGGCAGCAGGGCTTAGGTTTGTAACGTTGCATTTGAAGAAACCATCAGAGTTCTGGAACAATGTCCTTTGGACAGACAAGACCAAAGTGGAGATGTCTGGCCACATTTGGTGAAAACCCAACAAAGGATATTAGCACAAACACCTGATACCAACTGTAAAGTACAGTGGTGGAGGGGTGATGATTTGAGCTTGTTTTGCAGCTCCAGGACCTGGTTATCCTGCAGTTACTGAGTCGACCATGAACCCCTCTAATTAGTATTCTGTATATATTCAAATGTAAGGCCATCGTCCAACAGCTAGAGCTTGGCCAAAATTGGATCATGCAACAGGACAATGGTCCCAAGCACACCAGCAAATGTCCAAGCAGTGGTTGAAAAGAAAAGAATCAAGGTGTTTGCAATGGCCCAGTCAAAGCTCAGACCTCAACCCGATTGAAATTCTGTGGTGGGATCTTAAGAGAGCTGTGCATAAATAAATGGCTGCAAACCTTAATTAGCTGAAGGAACACTGTAAAGCGTGGCCCAAAATTCCTCCACAGTGATGTGAAAGACCGATAAGTCATACAAAAAATGGTTACTTCAAATTATCACTGCTAATGATAGTTCTACAAGCTACTGCTTTACAAGGTGTGTACTTAGTTTTCACAGAACTCCGTAGAGTCCTGTGAAAACTTTTTTCACAACAGTATTTTGATCAACAACAAATTATAATGAAATCCGCACAGTCAGGGTGTTGTTTCAGGTTTGTTACTTGCTTCTATTTAAAACAAAGTCTTTACAAACATTTTGCATGAAATAGTCATTGCAATTCCTGTTAAAAAATATATGAAAAGTTTTCTTTGTAGTTTGAAAAATTAATTTTTTTACAGTTAAAAATATCACCACAAATTATATAAATATATGACACCACTCAGTCAGTTGAAGGATAAACTTTTTTTATGTTAATGTGTGTCATGTGTGTTGTGTCACAGATCACAGAAATGGGCAACACTTCATCATTCCACAGATGGCAGACAGGTAAAAGTTAAAGCTGTTATCATTTTTGTATCTTGGTTGTAGAAATTGAGATCTTGTAATAGGTGTATGGTCTTACATACATTAACAATCCTGTTTTCCTTGTGCTGCATTGGATGATTAAGAAATAAGTAAGTTTTGATATTTTTTGCCAGCAGCCTCTGATCTCTTTAGTGTGGCCTTTTTTCTACAAAATAAAAAAATAATCTGTGATTATTTTTTTGTCCAAAGCAGCCTGGATTTATCTGAATTTGCAAAAGCCGCAAAGAAGAAGCTTCAGTCGGTGAGACATTTTTACAAGTGATTTGTTTCCTATGATTTTCACAGTGTAGCCATTTATTCATTGTCCATTTGTTTAAGAAACAGAAAGACTAATTCTTCTTTATTTTGTTGTAGCTAAGCAACCATCAGTTTGAAGAACTGGCAATGGATGTTTATGATGAAGTTGACAGACGAGAAACAGATGCAGGTTGAATTACAGGAACAGTAAAAAAAATCCAAAACAAGACACTGTATAAAAATTTTCAATTTTCTGTTTTATTCAAATGTTTCTTGTCTTGTCTGTTTTTCAGTGTGGCTGGCCACCCAGAACCACAGCACGCTTGTAACAGATACAACAGTTGTGCCTTTTCTGCCTGTCAATCCTGAATACTCATCTACCAGAAACCAGGCAAGTGCTGTAACCTCTCACCCCTTGTGAAAACTTAATTTTCTTGTGTGAATAGTAGATTTGAAAGTTCTGCTATGCTCTTTCCTTTACTGGTTTTGATTTGCTGTCACAGGGTCGTCAGAAATTGGCAAGGTTTAGCGCTCATGAGTTTGCCACACTGGTCATTGATATTCTAACAGATGCTAAACGACGGCAGTGGGGTAATTCATGTGAAAGTCTCAAAGGTATGTTATGATATTTTTTGTTTTTGTGTTAGCACCCCTTAAATTTCCCTGCTAATGTGCTTTTGTTTTGGGCTGTGTAATGTTTGTAAATGTTTCCAGTGAATGTGCTCATTAGCATATGAAGAGAAGATAATTTTAGAAACCAACATGCAGTGGTGAAAAACCTAAAATGCTTGTAGCAACTGAGATGCAGAATTTTTATTGCAATTCAAATATGGACCATGTAGAGAGAGCTACAGTATACAAGCAACAATTAAAATTTAAACTATGTGTGAATTCGGGCCTAATAATGTTCTGCATGTGGCAACGTATTGCAAACCAATTAACATTAAGGAACTATAAAGACTGTTGGATGTTAGATTCAGTAAATGAGAAAGAAAAATGGTGCTTAATCTCTTTTTTGAAACAGCTGCCTGTAGCCAGCACTCATGTTTGAACTCTAGTCTTTTGATCTTGGGGTCTGCTTTCAGATAATGTGGAGCTGATCCTTCAGGGAATAGACAGTCGCCACAACAGTGAGAACCAGGACAATGATCAACCGGATTACGACAGTGTGGCATCAGATGAAGATCCGGTCCAAGAGGCCACATGTGGGGACAGCTGCAACGATGGAAGAACCAAGGTTAATGTCTTTTAAAACCTGCTGTTGCACTGAAATATGCTTTACTTTTCATACTGATTGAATGAATCCTATTCTTTGTATGTTTCACTGCAGAGCTCAGAGTCTTCTGATCTGTCTGATGGACCAATCACAGTACAAGAATTTATGGAGGTGAAGAGCGCCCTCACTGCATCAGAAGCCAAAATACAACAGCTTCTCAAAGTCAACTGTCACCTCAGTGAAGAGCTGCGGCTGATGCAGAGCAAGGTTAGTCAATGACTGAAAACTAGAGGTCACATTGCACTCGAAATATCACATTCACACCTTTTCTATTTCATCTTGCTCAGGTTATTGTGGCTTTTACATTGCATAATAATGTAAACAATGTGTCTATTTCTAATATTCCTACTTATAAATAACACTTATTAGCTTAACTCTTAAATTGGATTTAACAGCGTGTCTTTACACCAAATTGTTTTTTTTTCTATCCAATATACGGTCTTAAAATGTTGGTGGTATAACTGTTTATATATTCAGTACATTACTCAAAATTCATCTAAAAAAATGCTGCTTTGTTTTTTGTTTTGTTTTGACTCTTGACCCCAAAACTGAGCAATATACAAGCCCAGTAAATTTCGTGCCAGACTGGATCTTTCACTGTGATTTTTTCCACATTAATTGTTTATAATTTATGTTAATACCTTATTACAGCTTCTCAGTTTAAATTTATACTGTGTATGGCTTCAATTTATAAAGACATTATAAATAAGTGATAATACCATAAGAAGTCATATCTTGTCTTTGTCTTCTTCCTAGAAGTGAACAGAAAAATGACTACAATCTATCTAGATGGGTTAAAATTCCTATGACAATCATTAAATGGTAAAGCAGTATTTAAATTTTAGAGTTCTTTGTTATGTAGACCCATGTCTTCAGTTAGATGTCAGGTAGGAACCCACAAATGGATACCACAGAGAGGACATTATGCTCCATCATACATTTACAGTCATTGGTTATGAACCCCCCCAAATGTTGCAGAACAACTGGCGTTATGAACCCTGGCTTCTATCATTACACAAATACCATGAAATTAGGTTTCTGTTGTAGAGAACGAATTTAATATTGGCAATTCAAAACAACCCACAACTATCTAATTTATACATTTATTTCAGGCATGCCACCTAACTCACTTCCTCATGTTTTACGGTTTCAAAAGTCCCATTTAGCTCTTGTGGTTTTCAAACGTGCATTTCTTACAGGTCTACAAGTTTTGAAAATATAATGGTTACTTTACTATTGTCTTTAACAGAAATTAAATAGGCATTGTCAGAGCCAACCAAAATACGTCTGGATGCAGAGAAAACTTTTTTTTAATCAACAAAAGCTTTTCCAGGAAAAAATATACATTAAGGTCTTTACAATCCTAACATAATAGAACAGCGGTCTCCAACCTTTTTTTTGTACCAGGGACCAGTTTCATGCATGAAAATTTTTTCCATGGACTTGGAAGAGGTGTGGGGGTTCCCATAACAAAAATCTTTGTCAATTTATAGTCTGTAATCTGAATCCAACGATAACACTTTCTATTAAGCAATTACATTAATTCTACACTATAATATCTACTCACCATAATGCCCTGGGCATGTTTCCCTGCAACTAGATGGTCCCATCTGGTGGTGATGGGAAACAGTGTCATGATGCTTTCAGTGCAGACACATTTATTGAAGTGGTGGCCATCAGTAACTGTTTTTGTCCTTCATGTTCACATTTTTTCTTTCAAAAAATTCTAAGAGCTTTGTCTTTTAATGCTGGGTGTTTTGTCTCAATGTGTTGAAGCAGTTCTGAGGGTTTTGTGGCTTCATTAGCCAGTTGGTCACAGCAGGTGTGGTGCTTGTGTATCACCAGTTAAGATGAATCCGTAACTTAGGTTAGAATCTTTGGTATTTTCTTTTAAATGCAGCTTTCTTTTTGCTGGCAGTCTGTGTCCCTTCTGCTGTACCATTGTTTACTCATTCCTTTCTGAAAAAGCTCTTAATTGAATTTTGTTTTTTGCTAATGTTTTTCAAGGGTTAGCGTGTGTCGCTGATGCGTGAAATGGCGCACCAGAGTCAAGTGTGATAGTGAGGCCAGGGCAGAAACAGTCGTTTTTCAAAATAAGATCTGGAAGACTGATGCAAGAAAAATAACAAACATTTTAACCATGAAATTTTTTCTTTGTGGCCCGGTACCAAATTATCGGTCTGCAGACCAGGGTTGGGGACCCCTGAAATAGAAGATTCGAATGGCTGTTCCATGTCAGTGGCAGTCAGTTAGATTGTTAAATAACAGTGCATCAGAGTTGCTCCTCTCATATACAGTTCACTTATTAGAAAAACAGTTGTGATTAGCCTTG
>VUQH01088235.1:12635-33385 GCA_015106775.1 Etroplus canarensis
GAAATGGCGCACCAGAGTCAAGTGTGATAGTGAGGCCAGGGCAGAAACAGTCGTTTTTCAAAATAAGATCTGGAAGACTGATGCAAGAAAAATAAAAAAAACCAAACTGATTGTGGGAGCATAGGCAATAATGGTAACGCCCTTTTGTCTCTGCTGCCATTGGCGTCTGCTTTTGCTGCTGCTGAAATCGGTAAAAAAAAAAAAATTCAGGGATAATTATGGAATCAACTGCATACATCAGTTCTTAATCATCCAGTTTACATTTAGAAAAGAGAAAAAAACAGCAAACTGACTATGGCATCTAGCCTCACATTACATCAAGTGGGGCTGGGTCAGGTCAGTATTCATGAAGAAATTGGGGCGTTTCAGGGATATACCTTCAGTAGTTGCACAGCGACTGCAGGGAGCTAGTTACTCCTCTGGACTTACAAATTATTTTCTGTTAGCCTATCCTACTAGACATATGTGCATTTGGTAATGTTGTTATAAATAAATTGCAGATAAATGTGCTCTCTTGCAAAGTGTACCACATTTGTGTGTGTGTGTTTAAAAAAGGCAAGGTTTATAACCTGTGAACCAAGAACTTAATTTATTTTCTCCAGCCTCAGTTCAGTTTCTTTGCCTCCACAGTTGAATAATAATCAACATAATGTCTTCTCCAGCTCCTGCTGGTTTATTCAGTTTTTTTACTGCTTTTTCTGACTCAGACGGTAACTAAAATAGGAGCCAGTTAGCATAAAATAGTGTATTGTAATATTCGTGTCGTCTGTATTGTTACAGCCAAAAACCTTATCTAAAGTAAAGGACCAAATTGAAGACAACAAAGCTTTTGTGTTAGTCTGCTGATACTGATCCCTCTATGGCTTTGATGCTTCTTCAGAATCCTGCACGTATTTCATTGATGTGTCTAAACTTTACCTTGTGTATATCTACTATTTTTAATTGTTGACGTAATATAATCGTTTACATAATAATATAGACCCTACTTTGTGTTTTTTGCTGCTCTTTTTCGAGTCTAACCACTGTTTGTGTAAATAAGGGCAACCCCCTTTGTGGCAGTTTCTCAGGGGGTTGTGCTTCAAGAGTTTTTATCAACATACAGCGTCAGCATTTCACTTGTCAAGCAAGCAAGCCCATTGTTGTGGGAAGGACCTTGAAGACCAACCAAAAACAAAATAGAGATGAAGATAAACTCAACGTAGAGAAACAGCCTCCCACCTGGAGGCCTAGCTGTATTCTGCTCTATTATTGATGC
Organism: Etroplus canarensis; assembly: GCA_015106775.1. NCBI lineage: Eukaryota > Metazoa > Chordata > Actinopteri > Cichliformes > Cichlidae > Etroplus > Etroplus canarensis. Next base: position 13,891 of record VUQH01088235.1, read on the forward strand.
CTGACCCAGCTTTTGTGAGGAGCTCAGTTCACAGTTAAGAGTGAAATTGAAAGATGTTTTGTTCTCTACAGCTGAACTCCCTGCAGACTGAGAACACAACACTGCGATGGCAAACCCCCAGCGGACAGCAACACCCTCAGGGACCCTTTGGTCGACAGCCACCTCGCGGAGGCCGCGCTATGTCCATGTATGAGACAGGCTCTACACCAAGGCAGTATCCCCATCGAGTCGATGCGGCTCGGCATGACGATGGTGTCATTTTACAACCCTTCCCTACCAATGTAAGCACAGACACACCACTGTCCTATTCTTGATTGACCATAATGATGCCTGGCTTGGGGCTGGTGTTGGTTTTTCATTCATTCATTTATGCATTAATTCATGGCATCTCAATAGAGTATGCTCAACTTGGTTTGACCCCTTTCTAGATTGGTAGGGGTCCTTTGGGGACGGCTGCTTCCTCCCTCCCTACCTTCCCCTCTTCCCTGTCGTGGTCGTGGGATGAGAGATCGCGAAGGGTTAAGTACTGAAAATTCCTGCAGCTCAAAGGGAGCCCTAGGGGACGGTGAAAATCGTCCTCCTCTTTGACCCCACAGTCTTCTCTCTCCTGACCTGTGTCTGTAAACTGCCCTTTCTCAGCATCGCCTGCCTGCATGCACTGCAGTGCCTCTGCTACAGTTCAGTTTTCTGAACAACCCCAGCTTCTCATCATCAGAAGTGCTGACATGTTGCACCAGCCAAGGCTTCTCGGATAATCTGACAGCTGAGTCCATTGTCCATCAGAGATATAGATGGCTCATCACATTGCACTTTTTAGTGATAGCCTCAGATAAACAAAAACTTCAGTTGGCATCTTCACATCTACTAATTGCATGGCCTGCAGTGTGACTGCGCTATGCCACGATGACCTGATTTTAGTTTCTGCCTTTTCTCTTCTTGTGTTTCACAGTGAAATGTCTAATGATTTATAATGTCAAGAACTGCATGTTTCTAATGTATATGTGGCTACATTTGCTGTGATAATAACTAGTTTAATCATATGCAGTGTATACTGTATTTGATTGATGGTTATCCACTGATGTCCCTATAGGGCTGTAGTCTTGAAGGACAAAGTACAATGCTGGAGAATGACTATGACACTACACCCAATCACTCTGAAGTGGAGGAGAGCGGGTAAGAACTTCTTCTGTCATCTTTTAATTTTGAAAGCTACAGCACATTTCTGAAATTTAATTTAAAACACTCTTTTCTCTTTATGAGTTTAGAATAATTTGTAAATTCATTAAAAATACAAAAACAACAAAAAAATCCCTTTGCTGAATTTGCTTATCTGTTCCTCATAGTAGTGTATTCAGCACATTTTCTATATACTAGTTGTGCAAAGGAAATGCTAGTATAAAGGTTAAAAAATAGGAGAGTCCTTGTTTCTTGTGTGAGACATGGCAATATTGATGTAGCAGAAACTTGATAAGTTAAAGGTCATATAAATGGAAAAGAGGAAGCCTGAGTGAAATTAGCTTTGACAGGTGTTTAGAAAAAGTCCTTGAGGCGTACAGCCAAGCTGCACAGTCTGCACAGATAATATACCATTTCCTCCAAATGTATTTGATATCTAAGCCAAATTCAGACATTTATTAATTTCATTGGATAACAAAATGACTTTATTTCAAAGAAAATTTGTTTGTACTAGAAGTGTGTGGAATAAGTCTCAGTACATGGAGTTTTCAGGTTTCAGTCTCCTTTGTTTACACAAACTTGGAGTCTGAGGACAATCTATTGTGTATGACACCTTTTCATACTGTTTATGACATTTCCCTTCTTTTCTTAAAACATAATAATTGCAGAAAATGCTTGTGTGGATGTTACTATACTTGGCAGCCTGTCCAAGTGAAACCTATGTGTTGGAAACACTGCACTGAAGAGTGGCTTCACTCAAAATCACAGTTAAAATATTTTATAGTGCAATTTGCCATCCTTAGCATACAGAAGCTTAACTCTGCCTTAGCCTGGAATTAATCAGTTTCTGTAATGACTGTGGTGAAAGTTTCATCCATATTTTAGCCATAATAGAACATCAGTGAGCTATTTTTTTCTCTGTGGCACCACATAGAAAACCTGGACCTGTTTTTCCAGAAAATCTATAACCTGCATCAGAAGAATGGATTCACCTGTATGCTGCTTGGAGAGATCTTTGAACTGGTTCAGTTGTTGTTTGTGGTTGGCTTTACAGTGTTCCTTGCTAACTGTCGATTATGACGTCCTCTTAGCCAACAAGTTTGTAAATCACACTGATTCATCTAAAGTCAACTTGCCTGATGCATTCTTCTCAGTGGATGTCTGTAGTGCCTATATCAGCTACAATGCATTTGTGATCTTTGTGCTGATAATCTCGGGGGTGTTTTGGTTACATCGGCTGATCAAATTCATATACAGTGCGTGCTGTTACTGGAAAATCCAATCCTTCTACATTAACCCCCTTAAGATGACTATGTCTAGTCATAGTCATCTTAAGGGCATTGTAGTGTTGTTGTAGGTGTTTTCAGGTCAAGGCTCTCTTTCAAATATCCACCTTTGTTGCATAAATCATTCTTTGGCTGAGTTCTTTAACCTACACCTCTGTAAGAACAACAGTTATCACTTTTCTCGTTGCATTTTTAGAAGCCCTCTTGCTGCTTCTGAAGCCGTCCAGCAGGAGGAGGAGGGTGAGGAAGATGCCACCCTGCCTTGCACAGAGGATGTCATCTGTAAGACCGAGCAGATCACAAAGAACATACAGGAACTTCTGAGAGCTGCCCAAGAGACCAAACATGAAAGGTACAGTATTGAATAGTCAATATACAAATAGCATATAATAATGTACAAAATGAGACAAATCATATTTCAAAAGCATAGTTTATTTTTAATTATTAAACATAACATTTTCTCAACTCAGATGCTGCAAACCTTGGTTTTTGCACTGCCTGGCCCCACATTTCATGGTTGTTTTTCTGTCACTCTCTCTCATTTATTTAAAAGGGCAAGTGTCCCAGCTGCTTTTAGGTCAGTGGTTTTCAATAGGCATATACAAGGCCGAGGCCCTGCTCACTTGCATCCTAAGGAACTGAACATCTAATTATTTACACCTGATTTGCGAGGTGATTACAGTTACTCGCATATTGTAGAAAACCAAGCATCACTCTGGTCCCACACACCAGGATTTGCTCATTTTTAGCCTTGTAGACTGTTTAGGACCCCTCTGTCTTAAAGACTGTGTGTGTCTGCTGGTATGGGTCTTGAGTCTGTTGATGCAGCTAACAGAAACAAACAGCACATGATCACATTTTCCCCTGTGGCCTGCCAAATCCACACTAAGTTAGAGGTTTCTTGTTTTCATTTGAGTATTCATTTACCTTGTTTTTACAGTTGCACATTGCTGCTTATTTTCCCGTTGTTTTTAGAATGATGTAAGATATTGTTTACATTATCTTAACTTTTCTTCTGTGTAAATATTTTAACATTAACATTGTCTACCATCTAGCTCCAGGTTCTTAAACTTGGGATGTCTTTTAAGCCACTTTTTTTTAAAAAGCTTACTTCAGGGACATAACAGACTAGGAGATTAAAATGTTGCTAGTCAGTGCCAGAAATACCAGTTGGTTAGAATAATTGTTCATATTTTTTGAATGAGTAAGCACCACTGTTTCTCCTTTTTTGTAGGAAGTTGTAAACAAGCAAGGTGGAAAGTAAATTACATGAAAGCCGTGTGAACCAGCACGATTCTGCACTGCTAAGCTGACATGTAACCACTCAGCTGAAGCAATGTGTAAACACATTCTGCACATGGATGTGGACTTGCAAGGGAGGAGGGCTGCTGGTATTTGATTATTGAAAATGTGCTCAAGGGTTCCAAATGGCCCCTAAACATACACAATATTCATACCTAAAGTGTTTTACCTTCTCTGTGACCTTTTTTATTTTTAGTTTTCCAAGTGCGTTCTGACTTTTTAGATTAGTGAAATAGTTTGATTTTGGTGTTCTTTCTGATTTACCAGAAATTAGTCACCAGTTTACTTTCATATTCCTTACAGTACAGAGTCTTTATAAACTTGTACGTAGGAAGAAATCAAAGGCATTTGCTACTGGAAAAACATGGCCAAGAACCAGAAGCTACAACAGGAAACTAAGAAAAGTTACTTTTCCTAAATATCACTGACCTAATGCTTGCTTTCACAGCTTAATTATTGGTCACTGGGGTCTCTTTGGCCAGATTAACTGCTTTTCTAGACACATATATTTTCCTTTGTTTCTGGTGTCCCATTAATAGAAGTTATTTAATCGAAACTCATTATTATGACTATTAAATGTTACTTGACTGAAAAAAAGTGCTGCGAGTCAAGGCTGCAGAATATTAAATAGTGTGAAGTAAATGTCCAGCAGAATGTGTTAAATGTTATTACATGTAATATTACTACTGGTTTCTCTTTTTGATCTTCTTTATGAGGAAGGTTTGTGGAAGCAGTATTGCGCATATATATATATATATATATATATATATATATATATATATATATATAGATAGATAGAGAGAGAGATAGAGAGACAGAGAGAGAGAGAGAGAGAGAGAAACCACATGTGTTAGATCAGGTGATGGATAAAACTTAACCAGAGCCTCTTCACTACATTATTACACCTCTGAAAATATAATTTGGTTTGGGCCTATTCATTCCATTTGAGGTCTTTATATGGAGTATTTTTTGTCATGTTGTGTTGTGTTTAATTAGATTGAGGATATACAGTAAGTGCCTCATAAATGTTCAAAGCAGCAGACAGATAATCATAGATGGTGTGATACTGACGCTGTAATGTTAATATCAAGGTTGGTTTTCACCACCAACAATAGACAAAAGTTTTTGTTTATGTTATGCTTATCTTCACTTCTTTTTTCTTTTAATTATAAATTATTGAAGTATATGAGTTGTCTAAGTAAACAGTATCATGATGCATCATGTTAGTAATTGGAAGGTAGATCTGTATCTTTTTTGGTTAAAAAAGAGTGAGCAGAGTTATATAAAATCAACCGTTTCTGGCTTTAAAACTCAAATCATTCTTCATGGCTGACTAATTCAAACCTACCTCTATATAATGGAAAATTCCAGTAGGATAAAGACTAATTATTAGCAAACAGATGCATTTAAGCCTATAGCACTTCACCAAACACCACACTGAAAAAGAGAGGAATGCAGTGACATTTCCCTCTAGTGATGATGCACTTACCTTGGACTTATTAGCCCATAAAATCATCATATTTGGTCCTTCTGTATTTTGTTTGATTACATTTTCCTCCATGTCACTAAGAATATGTGAGATGTTATGATACGCCCTATTGATTACCAGTGCTAATTAAAGTTTTAATTAAATTTTTTTATAGTCAGCATTTCACTTATGATAATAGTACAGAGGAAAAATACTGTAGCCTTCATAAATCTTGTCTTTATTTGCAGTGGCTGGCCATCAACAAATACAACTGTGTACATAAAATTTTACTAACATTGATTTTGAAAATATTAATATTACTTTAAACATCAGAGATGTATTATTCAATTTAGAACTGCAAAGCATAAAGTCCTGGTGCTATAACTCAGTTAATGAAGAGGAAAAGTCCATTACAAACCTATCAGTAGACGCATCATCTGATCCACATAAGCGCCAGTGTTACAAGCAGAATCATTTACTTTAAGCTGCAGAGAAGACTCCTTTAATAACAGCAGGCGAAGTATTTTGAAAGCAATATAAGTACAGATGAATGGCTGGTTTTTCTTGTGTCTTACGAATACAGAAGCCATCATAAAAACTAAATTTCATTTCTGTGTTGTGTATCTATCAAGTAGATTACTGTGCATCATTTCGTGGGTATCATTCAACACACAGAGTGAGTTAATGTAAGCTCCTCTTAGGCTTTAAGCAAAGAAGAAAAATCAATGTGTGATCCCTTTTCTTTTTTTAAATACTTGCCTCTTGTACTCTAATGGAGCTAATTCTGTCCCACTGTAATTGGTTGATATGATAAATGAATAAACATTTAACAGATCCAATTTGTTGGACAAACTGTTTCTTCAGATTCTGATGCAGCCATGTTTCCTTCTACACTTTATTAGCTATCAAAGGACTAAAAATAAAGTGAGTCTGAACTCTAATTGTGCTGGGAAAATAGTAAGAAAATATGCTTACTTTATATTGTTGTGAACATAGATACTTTTATTCTAAAAGCTGCTGTCAGGGAGGAAATTGCCACGAAGGAGGAAATTAAATTAAAGGAGAGAGAAAAGGAATGAAGAGCAAAAGAAATGTGATGACAGAGACATATAATTGAGTAAGTAGTATGAGCAAAGGAGAGACAGACAGGGCTCTGTACTGGCTCCTCTGTACCCAGCAGTGTGTGTTAATTAGAGGAATGTGAGTTTTAAATGAAGTGCTGAGTAGCGTGGAGCGGTAATGAACAGAGACTGGCCCAGCACTGGGTAATATGCTGGAGGCCTTATGGTATTGATGACCCAGGGGGCCTTTGGTGCATCCCTGTTCTCCCCAATTCCTTTCAGACCCATAACATTACTCTGTTTCATTATATCCTTTTCAACCTCTCAAGCTAACCTATTCTTATCTTTTAAAATATATTCAATCATGATTTTTAGATTCTTAGACTTTGTCCCTACCTACAGGATTCATGAATGCTCAACTTGTAACCAATCCATCTTTCATTTAAAAACTGACTTCAAAATATCAGCTCCACAAATTGTAAAAATATTTATCCCTACTTGTCTTTTCTCCTACTGCTGAAGCATGAGGAATTTAATGTCACCAGCAAGATGTAATCAAAGGCAAAGGCTCAATAGCCTTGTGTTGAGTTTTTCTTCTGTTATTTCATGTTTCAAGACTTTTTTTAATTTCTCGGAAAAGCTACTTGTGTCTACCTTATTATGAAACAAGCATAACAACAGTCCATTACTGTGATATATGAGTTTTATGTAGAAAGACTTAACCTCCAGCCCTCATGAAGCTGTCTTCTTTGAGTTTGAGCTTTGAAAAGAACCATTCCGATGGGAAGATGTTCAGGACAGGCCAGCGCTATGGGGGGATCATTGTCCCCTTGCCACCTTCCTCTTACGAAGGCCTGACTGATGTGTCCTGGTATTGTTTTCAAGGAGGATCATTGAGTGGTGTGTTGTTTTAAGGGATAAGCTTTAACCAAATGGTTCCATTGTATAAGTCATTCGGCCCTTGGCTGTTAACAGCCCAGGGGCAGAGACAAACAAGACGGACTTTATGACAAGCTCAGTGGGGTCTGATTTTAATGATGTCTTGAGTTACTCAATTACAAACCATCCTCAGTGTAAAGTTCCTGTAACTTTTTCCCTAGTCAAGTGATAATATTCATCAGAAAAATGTACTGTTAGTTCTCATAATGAAAGCTGGTGAGAATATATCACAGTTTTCTGTAATCCTGTTCCAACAGGGAAGCTTAATTTAGTTTCTGACCCTCAACAAGTAGCTCAATAAACAGCTGCTACTATTTTAGTTTTGAAATAAAAATCTGGCAAATTTAGCATGAAAGGGGCAAGACTGTTCATGCAATATGAATGCCCCAACCAGCAGTTTATACTGTTGGTCATCCAAATCCAAAGTCTAGGATTATATTGTGTAAAATGTAAAACAGAATGCAAATCACACACCCTGTATCTAACAAAATAAAAGACCACAAGTCTAGACCTTTATTTTTTAAATAGTTGCTGCAGTCACAAATGCAAGTTAAAACTCTGCCATGCAAAGAAAAAGATAAATATGAACAACAACCTGGAATGCTGCTGCTTTTTCTGTGTCCAAGCTCCTTTATGGTGCGCTGAGACATCAACACAAAATGCAAAAGCCAGCATCCATGCTAGTAAGTGCATGTACACATTAGTGTAATTTGCTCATCTATGGAGGCACCATTAATGCTAAACAATATATATAAGTTTGGCTTTGCCATTCAGGTAAATAATTTTTTAGGGCTAGCCTTGCTAATTCAGCAAGACAATGCCAAACCACATTCTGTGCATATTACAACAGCATGGCACTAAATTAGCCTGTCTGTAAGTCCAACCTATTACTCGTAATTTGAAATGAGACTACAAGTGTAATCCTGAACTCATTTGTAGTCTTCCTATCTGAATTAAGTTAAGAGATGGAACACAACCTTTCTGAAACATGTTGCCATCATCATATATTAAAATAAGTTTAAGTTCTAACACACATACACACCTAGACACACACACACACACACACACACACACACGCATTCATATACAGAGACATATCATAAATTCTTAGTCACACGTACACTTTTCACGAACTGTGTCTGATCAGCAATTCTTCTAGAGGTGAGTATTGACAGGTTTTGTTATTCATAGCATATTCAAGCTATTATATTCTCTTCTCTGCTGCCATAATGTTGCCAGTGTTGCGGAACACATTGGTAGCGATCATTCGCCAGCTCTCTTTTAAAAAAACGTCTTGAGGCGTGACATTATTACCCATGAGCCATAAGGAGCTTATTCAATGACCAAACAGGGCTGGTTGTTCTTTTTATGGCTGCCACGCTCTCGGTAAGCGCCAGGGTTCAAAAGGGCATGGCCTCCCTGCCCTCACGACACGCAGACACCATCTTTTTATACCTCCTTTAATCAAAACACCATGTACTACATCACAGTTATGCTTTGGGCAAATTAAGGTCACTATATTGATTTCATATTTGTCATTATACATCGGGCACTCATATGCTCACAAATCGTCCTGTTTGCCTTGTCCCTGTAGATGCGTATCCCCCATCCTGCAGTATATCATCTTTCATAGAGCCATATTTGTACAGGAAGTGCATTGTATCTTCCTTTGTTTTGGTGTAGCAGAGCTTTCCTGGCTTGGACTGTTGTCACTTTTCAAGGCTTCGTCCTTCTCAGGAGTCACTTAGTGCTATAAAGGAATCTAGTCAGGCAAGTGCTTTAAACATAGATTTGTTGTCTCGCATTTGTCAAAGGTCAACAGCAAACAAGCCCTTCGGTGGCCATTTAACTCTGCCACTGAACTTGTTCTTTTTCTTGCAGCGATTTGTGATTAGGAAATATCTCCAACCTCTCTCAGCCACTCAGCTCGGCTCAAAAACAGGTGATTCATAACAGGGCTAAAAGGTCACGTCAAGTGGCATGTTAGTATTTCACTTAAACTTTGATTAAAGATTTTTGGAAAAGATGGGAAAACGACTTAATATCAGTGTGGTCCTCCCTCCACTGCCTTCGTGCCCAGGGTTCTATATTTCCAGCAGAAATCAATAGGGTGAGAACTGAAGAAACTATTGCTGTGCTCTCTCTGGGTGCAGCACTCATTCATTCATTCTCAGCCTCTCTAATGGATCATAGGAGCTTGCAGGACCATACAAAAACTGACAGTGCTCTCTTAGCCCTCCCTGCTTCTTCAGCAACACAGAAAAATAGCAAAAACACAACTTGTTTTCATTAGATTCAGTCCTCATTAAAATATGAATTTAATTGTGCTTTAGAAAAAAGGGAAAACTATTTCTAAAAATAAATTTACCTCAGTGTTGTGAACAGTTAAAGTTTTAGACTTTAGCTATAAAATCTTCAACACTGTGAGGGCTTAAAGTGAATGCAAAGTTTATTTCAGGTTTATGCAACCTCTTGTTCTGGGGCATGCTGTGGTTAAAATTCTCTGGGAAGCCCCTGGCAGATGATCTTGCTAACAGATGGAAAGTTCAGTCATAATCAGTTAATTGTATCTATACAGAACTGAACGGGATTATAGGATTCACTACTGAGCAGCAAGAGAAATTTGTGTTCTTTGAACCCCTTGTTTTCTAAGTTTTTGCATAAGTTGTGTTCAATATTTTGGCGTATTATTTGTGTGTCCAACAGAGTATAGCAATGAGGAGTAGCTCTTAAGAGCAGCTGTCTGTCAGTGCAGACAAGAAAAAACATAGTCAGTTTACACGCTTGTCGTCCAGCGAAAGAACAATACGTAGCCACAAACGCCTGAACAAATGCATTCACATAATCACAGCAGCGTGAGCCTCTGTGATTTACTGGATTTTTCTGCATTCACAGTGGATATTGCACACATGCAATTTCTCACATTTATCATGTCACATTCAGCACACAAAGGTCTGATGCCTGAGGCCTGGATAGGCTAAATAGACTCTGTGGTCCTCTCAGGAGTAATAGAGCGATAGAATCAGAAGAAAGGGGGGTATTCGCCCCAATAGACTCTCTTTCCCTTCCACTGCTGCTACTGTAGCTGACCACTGAGAACACATTTCCAATGGGGCTGGGGGGTTGGAGGTGTTACGGGACAATTTGTTAGCCGCTTGTTCATTAACTGTAATATGAATGTAACTGTACGCACACTCAGGGGAGTTGGGCGCCAGCCACAATTACCACTGACCCCAGTGTAATGGGAAACAAATTCGTGGGAATATTGCTGGCCATTCATCTTTATTTACACGTGGTAATGAGGTAGTGTATTAAAGCGCTGCAAGGCTATTCTGGAGGGAGGCAGTGCCATCAGACAGGCAAATATAGACAGGGAAAAGACCAACAAGACATGGAGTCTGGATGTGCAGATACAAAGGTAGGCAGTAGACAGAACACGGTGGAATAAAGACAAAAAGGTGAGAAGGCAAGGACAGAAGTGAGTGTAAGTCAAAGTGATCAAGCGCTTATTACATACACGAAACAATAAAGTAGATGTTACAAATTTCCTAAAAAGCAAAATACATATCAAGTTATGTATTTTTAAATTCTAAATTATTTATTTAGATTAAAACCAGTTGAATCTAAATTCTACATTTCCATTGAATTATATAGTATGGCACAGTGAGCTGATAGAATAGTCTAAAATAGATCAATTGCTCAGCAGCTGCACTGCCTGTTATTGATCCCACATCAAGAGATGGATGTGTTCTCCAGAAATCCTGCCTGCTTCTTCAGGATTACTCTCTTTGTCAAACTACATGCACATGTATTACATCCTTTTTGTTTTTATTCAATTCCAGTTACCCTTACATTAAACTTCATCATAGTCCGTTGTGTGCCATCAAGCTTTGTAACCCTAATCATTGCTCATGAAGGTTCACCAGAAACTTTTGTCAGACTTAGTGGTTAAAGCAAAACACATTTTTTTTCCTCAAATGCCAGTAAGTTGTCTACTTTGTCAATTCTCAATTTCCATAAGGCTGAGTAAAGATTTTTAGGTGTAAACTGTGTATAATGTGGAGTACCTACATTCTGCAATAGTCCATCCAGTTGTCTAACTTTTTTTTTTAGATTAGTACGTAGATTAGTACGTAGTAAAAAATGAGCATAATTGAAAGCTCAGCTGCAGAAAGTACACATTTAGCAAAATATTCCTATTTTAATCATTTTCTTAATTCATATAAAATTATACATTTTTTTAAATGAAACACACAACACTGAGGACTAAACTCTTCCTTACCAAAATAAACCTCTTTGTGAGTATGTCCCTGTAAATATAGTGTATATCCTCCTTTTTCAGCATACCCCACTGCTTTCTGAATAAGCGTCACTAAAGCAGCATTCAGGAGGACATGGTCCTGTCAAAAATGCTAAACCATGCAAGTCGGCGCTCGGGTTCTCTACATGAGTTCCCCTAAATGAGATGTCCATGGGGATAATAGAATGGCCTGCTTGCAAGCTCTGTGTGGCTCTTTTCATGCCAATTAGACTCTGTGATATAGTCACAGCAGATGCACCGCTAGCACCAGGATACCCATCTGATCATTGGCCTGAGTGCACAACATAGAAAATGCAAAGTATTTCTAGACAAATTTTTTTTTATATCAAAGAACTGCTGAAAAGAGTTGTATAAGACTGTAAATTATCATTAGCTTCATGTCTTCATGTGGCCAAGACAGTGTTTATGATGTTTAAGATGCATTTATGATTATGTTTATTATGTCATGCATTGATTAGGAGCAGATTGCTTTAAATCTTAGTCAAATTGTTGTTTATTCCATTTTAAGGAAGTGAACACTCAAACTCCCTTTAGAATGAAGAACTACTTAAAGTCTAACTGAAAGGTTGATTTTTCTGAAGATACTAGGGTTTAATCCCTGCCCCTTACATCTCTCTAGCTCCCTCTACTGTCTCCTCTAACTGCCCTCAAGGTGTTTAATGTGTCACAGAGAACATTAGGCTGCAGACAAAAAATAAAATGGCCTGTAATAGCCCTAATGAAGTGTGACAAGAGCACAGAACATGCCTTGCTGGCACACAGGGCCCCCAAAATTGGATTAGTGATTAACCATGTTGTCCCACATTGAGTCAAATGGCTGTGGTGACACAAAAATGCTCAGTGCCTACTCTGCTACTCTACCCTGCTGAGAAGGGATGCCCCGAGAAAAGGGAGAGGGGGGTGAGTGGAAAAAGAGGATGAGAGAAAGAGAGAACGCGATGGAAGACAAACAGGGAAAGGATTGAAGAAGGGAAAGGAGAGAACTGAAGTAAGGTAGGGGGTATCCCCGGGGCACATAGCAGCGCCATGTCTGGAGGCCCCACTGTGCAGTGAAATGAGAAAGGCTCCTTGCACCTGAGAAACCCAGGAGGGGCCTGAGGCAATGGGAGAGCCTGAGCAGGATCTTCCCCACCCTTCTCCCCTCTTCCATCCTCCTCCAAGCTGCTCCTGACATATATCTTGCCATGAGACAAGAGCGCCAGTGCAAATCAAACCCACTACCTATAAATTACCTCTTTCATTCTCCCTTTAGCTCTCTCTCTCTCTCTCCATCTCTCCACCTCTTCCCCCTCTATCCTCTTTTGTGCCTGTTTCCCCTGCATCTTGCTCCCTTCTTTCCTCCCTGCCCAACTCCACTCAACATGCAGCTTCCCACTGCAATATAAACTTGGCTGTCAGAGGGGCAGTTGCGATGTGGCAAACTTGCCATTGTAACGGACAGCTTGACAAATGCAGAGGGGTGGTAGAGCGTTGTGGTCCACATACTATACCTCCTCCCTGTTACCCTCAGTGCATTGAGGAGAGGAGAGCAGGTGATGCTAGGAAAGGAATGGAGGAAAGAGAGGAGAGGAGGTAGGGGGAAGAGAGAAGCGTTGGGGGCGGGAGAGGGCAGAGATAGAGAGAGTGACTTTCAGGGGGGATAATGAGCCTTTGAACGATGGCTGAAATGTTGCCGTCAACCTGCCCTTCTGCTGCTGGGTAATTAGGTAATCAGTAAAGGCCTAATTATGGGATCAAGGTGCAGGGAAACAATTAGCAGAAAGTATTGCCACATAAAACGGAAATTTACGTTCTGCCAAAGCATGTTTAATTCCTGAATGTGTGTGTGTGTGTCGTCCTTCCTAAATAACCACATAAAAAAGGACATTTCCCTTGCCTCCTACCTGCCAAGTGAAAAGGTTCATTTTAATGAGCCAGTCGGCATTTGTGAATAAATATGGAAATTTTGTGGGTATATGATTAAACTGAATTTTAAAAATAACTGTGGAATTTTTTTTGATCTCCTACTGAATGCAAACAATCACTGGGTTAAATATCTTTGAAATTTGGTATGTGTATGTTTGTCTGCATGACAATTATGGGTTTGCTCTGTGTAAATAGATGTATTGTTAAGTAGCCTCGTTGGTTTGGTAAGTGATTGCAAGTAAATTGTGTTGCAGAGGCCCCCCTCTGACTCAGCCGCCCTGTGTGTGCAAGAATTTGGTTAAATGATGGAGGCTTTGCAAAGACAGAAGGCAGAGAGAAAAAAATGTGGAGGATAAAAAGGATCACTCAATGCACTCAACAATGCACTGGCAGCCCATACAAACATAAAAAGGGAGAGGAAGAAAGAGAGAGCGCAAGAGAGAAAATTGAGCTTAACAGCCTGATTCTTAACTATTATTTATCCATTATGGGGGGAATGGAGCTGAGGCGCTGTGCGGGAGAGGATTAGAGAAGATTTGTGGGCTTTACAAGGCCCTGTCCTCCCATCCGCATCGCTTCAGCTCCCAGGGGCTCCGCAGCCAGCGCCAGCTCAGCTTGTCTGATCATTTATCCATAATTAGAAAATTAATATTTTAGATGGCGCTATGATGAACCCATTATGGTGATGGGCCCCGATATCAATTATAACTTCAATTTCAATTTCACTTACAGCCACGGCAGCAAAATGGCTCCGGGTGGCGGAGTCGAGTGATGGGCTTGGTGCCATGGAGCATGACGAATACAGATCACTGCACATTAGGATGAGCAATTATTTGAACATGTATAAAAACTATTTACAAGCAATGTAATTGACCAGGGTCAGGGGGAGATGCGGGAAAAATGGACAGGTTGACAAATTTTTGTTCCTACCAACAGAAAAAAGGGATTTATTAATTTCTTTGAGCCTGTAATTGAATTTTTGAGAGGGGTTTCTTGTTAAGTCTCTCCTGTGGTCCAGGACTCATCTCCCACTATGACCTTACATACATCTAATGCCAAAGACTGTCTGCCCACCCCCATCCACACATGCACACACACAGATAGCCTTCACATGAGGGCGGGGAGCAAAAGCACCTAAAAAAAAAACAAGGCAAAGGAGAATTGTAGTAGAGAGAGAAGAAAAGGAAGACATTTATTCCTTCATGTGCTTTAAAGATAATTTGAATCCTGTTAAAGTGGTAGAGTTATTTACTTATAAATGAAAGTGAACAGAAACTGAAGCTTAGTTTCATAAATTATTAAAGGAGAATTTTTAAAAAGTAAAATTCCTATTTATTAACCCACTTTTATCAACCCTGACAAACAAATGTGATACCTCAACACAGCATATTTGTGTCAAACAATATTTGGCATTTCAATAACCATATTACTGATTATTTCTGATTAGCATGCATCATTATTGATTATCTATCATCAGTATGTATGTATCACAGAACAAAAAATCCAAATTTTTCAAATGATTATTTAAGAACTTTCAGGCATTGTATTCAAAACATTTTGTGCACTTTTGTTTAGCAAGCCAGTGCTTTTTGTATTGTTGCAGCATAAAGCATGATTATAATCCATCATTCAGTCTTATTCGACCATAGCAGAGAGGGGATATTACTATCTCACCAGTGTTCCAACGAGGTTAGATGAATCTCCGTAACAGCCCTAATCATACACACACTTCATCACCGAGGCTAAACCACTGCATGTTAATTATGTAGACATCACTCAAAATACACCACTACACTGGGCCCTGCACCTTGGAGAGCTCATTTATCAGCTCTGTGTGTGTGTGTGTGTGTGTGTGTGTGTGTGTTCATTGTTTCTCTGCCCTTCTGAACTCAGTTTGATGGCTTTCAGGTTAGAAAAAAGGGGTTTGTTACCTTCAACTGCTTCTTTTTATTTTCTCCCGGGGAGTCGCCACAGCAGATTAATCCACATCTACTCCTGATGCCTTTCCTGACACAAACCCCCACTGGTGAGAGGGGCTCGTGTCAATTCAAATTCAGTTTTATTTATATAGCACCGATTCACAACAAAAGCTGCTTCACACTGTAAGGTAAAGATCTTACAGTGTTAGAGAGAAGACCAAACAATCAGACCATCCTCTATGAGCAGCTCTTGGTGACTGTGGGAAGGAAGAACTTCCTTTTAACAGGAAGAGACCTCCAACAGAACCAGGCTCAGGGAGGGGCAGCCATCTGCCTCGACTGGTTGGGGGTGAGGGGACAGAGAAAGGAGAGCAGAGAGAGACATAGACTGTAGGGACAGAAGACAACATTTAATGACATGCAGCAGGGGAGTGAAAAGAGGTGGGTGGAGAAGAAATGCCCAGCACATCAGGTCTTTACCCAGAATCGAACCAGGGGTGTTTGGCTTGTGAGGCGAACATGTGACCCGCCACACAATGAGGAAAAAGGGTTTAAGATGCTTCATAATGAATGTCTTTATGAAGATGTCCATAGAGACACGTGTGTGTGTGTGACTCTGTTGTGTGTGTTAGGGGTCTGCAAACGCCACAGAAGAAGAACAGCTGAGGAGCAGAGTGAAGGAGCTGCAGGACCAGGTGAGGACGGCACAAAAGAAGAGTTTCTGTTGAGGTTTGGGTTGTTAGGTGGATGCTGATGGTGTTTCTTTTCTAGGTGAGTCAGCTCCGCTTTTCATTGGCTGTGGATCATCAACAGAGGGCAGAGTTTATCCAGCAGTCCTCCAGAAACAGCCAGTCGCTGCTCTCTCTGAGACTGGACCTCAACGACTCACTGGCCACTGTTACACGCCATCCAATCGTGTCCGTCCTAGAGTCTGAGACACAGCGATTGGACCGTAGCCTGAGGGAGGAGGAGCTCAGGATGTCCCTCAGCCAATCGTAACAGTTGCAAGATAAAAAGTGAAGCTTCTTACCAAAGACTTTAAACCTAAACAGGATCAAAGGTTGATTGTTTAAAACCTCATGTTCTTGATTTCTTCAGAGGACGTTAAACAGAGTTGTAGATCTGTGTTGTGATTGGCTGTTTGTGGCTTTGTCCCACAGTCGTCCTGTGGAGGTTCAGGCCGGTGTCTGTCTGAGTTCTTTGCCTCGTGCGTTCACAGATGTGACCTGGGTTCTGCTGCTGCATTAGGCCTAACTTGGAACAATTTGTTCAAACAACCAATCAGAATACAGAGGAACCTGATGCAGAATATTCCTGCCTGGCTTTTTATAAATGCCAGAAGTACAAGCACTAACCTGAACTGTAAAGAAGAAACAGTCATCAGTGTTCATTAACGGTACTGCTTATTAATGCTGCATTTCAGTTTGTTTTCCCTGCATCACTCTGATTTCTTCTTCTGTGGTTATACTGTTCACTGCTGTTTTAATGCTTTCATCATATTTCTTTTCATGTTATTTATTTATACAGTTATCTAACAGGAGTGTTGCTCATTTTCACACGCTGTTAAAAAGCAACATGGAGTTGTATGAAGTGACACAATGAATAAAAGCATAGAGCTAAACACAGTTGAAGCCTGCAGACTGATCCTCTGACCATTCCAACCATGTGACTTCTATATAAATTATGGAACATTAAACTTCTGATGTTTCCTTAATGAGCAGCTCGTCCTCTAACATCATGTTAAGATGAAACAAACAGGTCGTCATGCTGGGTTTTTCTAGAGCAGGAAGTAACCATATTTGGACATCGCCCTGCTGAGCTAAACTCAAGGATCAGGGTTATCTTTACCATCCACTACAAACGAACATCTAACTGAAGAGCTGGGGCTGCCAGGACCAACAAGTCTGTCAGTCTGTTGCCTGCATGTTGGCATCATGCGTGAACTCCTGAGATGAGCCAGGACTGGGCCTTCTTCACAGTCCAAACCTCAGATAGCTCAGGAAGGATTATTTTATTTTGACAAAAGCAAACCAGAGAGCAGACCCAATGAAAGGAAGATGTATTTTCTGTCAGACAATTCCAGCAAATTTTACCCAAAAGGCTCCAGCAGCACGAATGGACAAGTTATCAGAGTTACCTGCATCGCTGAGTTTGGCCGTCTTATTGGAATTATCCTGATTTTGACGCCAGCCTCAAATGGCATGCACTTTTTTATGACTAAAAGCCACCAGTGAGAAATTAAAGCGTGGGGAGCTGCTTCAGCCTGTAAATAAGCGTTCAGTGCTCGTTTGCTGGCTGATCTCTTCTTTCTGTGGACTCTGGAGTGTTTTCCTGCACACCGCTCAGTCCCCTAGAACTGGACTGGACCAATCATCACGTTAATATAAGGCAGAGGAGCTGTCACCCAGAAATAAATCCCCACTGTGACCTTTCAGAGGCTCCACCGAGTTTTCTCTTGTCCAGAAAGATGTTTTAAACTTAGCTGTTCTTTACCGTGAGGATGTTAAAATGTGAGTGTACAGACAAACCAGTTAGAAACACACCAGCTACAGTTCATGTGTCCCAGGCACTGTGACAGTCATCAGTGTTGGTCTCAAGGTGAGGCTTCACTAGATGTTTACTGATTTATTTATTATTCAAACAGATTTTGAAAACAGTCTGAGACTCCTGAGGGGTCTATGACAAAGCAAGTTCATCTGCCAGGCTTAAGCCTAGTCCTGCCAGCTATACGACCAGCAGTACACCAAACTTCTCTGGGACATCAGTATACCGAGGTCCGGCAGTACTAGGGTTAAAACTGCAGGTGGAGATAAAAGGTATCACCAAGGTGATTATCAGCTTTCTGTGACACTGAAAACTCTGGTTGAGGGGTCAGAACGTCCACTCTGTGTCTGCAAAGATCAGTATAATCCAAAGTTTTTATTTTAATATTGTTTATTCCTGTACAGATGCCAATAAGGGAGTGTCGACGTTACGTACTTCTTAATGAAAATGTTTTGAAAGATTAAGCGATGTGACTCACTGTGTGTGAGCTCAGCTGAGATGCTGCTGTGGGCTGTGTGCTCCTCAGGGCTCTGACAGCAACACAACAGCAGTCAGAGGTGTGAAACGCTAACGAGCTGCAACACAAACACATGATGCAATCATTACATTGGACAAAACACTATCTGGAGCTCATGAGATGATGCAACTGTTGCCCGTAGCACATTAACCACTGATGCTACATGTCAACACATCACTAAGTTTTGTTGCTTGTCATAACCTTGTGTGTGGTTGGTTGTTTTTAATAACTTGATAAAATAAATGCTTTGATATAAATAATCCTGGTTTAGAGTGCTTACTGCCAGAACATACATGTGTGCACAATAATCAAACAAATTTTATTTTTGAGGTTTAGTTTTATTTAACAACAGCAGAGCTCTCGATCAATCTGAAATGTTCATAAGCTGAATGTTTTGAGGAAGTAAAAGTGAGGTTTTGGATTTTGTAAGAGAATATCTGTGTGCACAATTATTAGGCAACTATTAGTGTACAGAATTATTATACAACTCAGAAAAACAAAAATATTCCATCTCACTTGTTTATTTTCATCTGTTAAAGTGAGAATAATAAACACATGACTCAAACTTGACAAAAATTTGTGACATTAAAAAAAAAAAAAAAAATCAGTGACCAATATAGCCACCCTTCTTTTCAATAACACTCGGAAGTCTTCCATCCATGGAGTCTGTCAGTTGGTTGATCCGTTGACCATCAACATTTTGTGCAGCAGCAACCACAGCCTCCCAGACAAGTTCTCAACAGGGTTTAGGTCAGGTGAGGAAGGGGGCCATGTCATTATTCTTTCATCTTTAAGGCCTTTACTGGCTAGCCACGCAGTGGAGGACTTTGATGCATGAGATGGAGCATTGTCCTGCAGAAAAATCATGGTCTTCTTGAAAGATGCAGACTTTTTCCTGGACCACTGCATAAAGACAGTGTCTTCTAGGAACTGGCAGCAGGTTTGGGAGTTGACTTTGAGTCCATCTTCAACCTGAAAAGGTCCAACAAGCTCATCTTTAATAATTCCAGCCCATACCAGTACCCCACCTCCACCTTGCTGGTGTCTGAGTGGGAGT
>VUQH01088240.1:7684-22365 GCA_015106775.1 Etroplus canarensis
TGACTGGTAAAGGGAGAGAGCTGGCTGATATGATGGAGAGAAGGAATAGATATATTTACAGGACGGTGGTGAGACAAAGTCAGAGAGGCAAGGCTGAGATGGTTTGGACATGTTCAGAGGAGAGATAGTGGATATATTGGACAAAAGATGTTGAAGATGGAGCTGCCAGGCAGGAGGACAAGAGGAAGACCACAGAGAAGATTCATGGATGTAGTGAAGAAGGACATGCAGAGGGTTGGTGTGAGGGAAGAGGATGCAAGGGATAGAGTGAGATGGAGGCAGATGATCCATTGTGGCGACCCCTAACGGGAGCAGCCGAAAGAAGAAGAACAAGAAGGGTGTGTATCTAACGCTCAAGTGATTTCATTTTGAAACGAATGGTTTCTCTTTTAAGAGTTTGATTCATTGGCAGGATACCCACTGTTTGTACAGCTGGCAAATGTTTTCTTTCAAACAAAAGGAAAATATATACTATTATTAAAAATATAATAATAATACTTTTTGAAAGGCCAATAGATTTCAGACAGCATATTTTCCTCTAAAAGGACATTAAGTGTTTTGGTTTACTGTATGACCTCTCTTGCACAGAGCAAGTCTGAATAGCCTGAGAAGTTCCCTTTTGGGTTTTAATCCTTGTTATGTGAGCATTCAGCTGATGGAGAAGGAGCATAAAAGCTAAACAGAGCCCTGAATACTGCCCCTGTTTAACAATTTGCAATTCACAGACTGAGGCCAGAGACAAGACACAAAAGAACTAGTCCTAAGTCACAGCCAACATGCACACACACACACACACACACACACACAAAATTTGCACTTGAATAAGCTATGGTTATACTGAATAATTTACACATCTGTTGTAGGGAACTGGAGCGCATTATATCCCTGAGGCTGCCAAATCACATCACCTCTGTGACTATTGCTTAGGAAATGCTAAAAGCAACTGGACTACCTGTTAATGGGTTTTGAGTTACAGTGAAAACTCCCTCAACTTGCCAGATCTTGCCATGAAAGTATAGGCTGCCAAAGTGGCAGAACTTGCACGTAGTTGTATTTTGTGCATGCATGCGCACAATTTGCAGACAAGGCATGTGTACATAAAATTTAAGGTGGAAAAATGGCCGAAATCCTGATTTATGTATGTCCAACAAACAAAAACAAAGTGCTTCAGGGAAGTGACTCAGCCTGCTAAAATAAGGCAGAGGAGTCCCACTGGCCTAGTTTGTGCAATAAAAGGAGAAGGGGAAGGCCTCTTTGCTCTTAATCCTGTGTTCCTGATGGGCAAAGAGAGAAGGAAATACATTTTCTGGAAAAACACTGCAGTCACAGATCATCCCCCTTCTAACTCAGACAAACACAATCACACAAATTCCACCCCCACCTCTCTTTCTCTATTCAAGCCACAGCATTTCTCCATGCGTCTCATTTATATCACTCCAATGCTCACTTCCTCCCTTACTTCTGGCATCTTTCTGCACATCCTCTTTCTCCTCATCCTTCAATCGTGCTCAACAACTACACCCCCTCTCTCAACTTGAGCCATCATTTCGTCTCACCACCACCCACCCTTCTTCTCTGTCCCTCTATCTATCTTCCTTTAACTCTGTGTGGTAAATAGGTCATTGTTTCCACGCTGAGCAAAACTGGGTCATTTCGGATGAATATGTGAATCAGTCGTGAGGTGTTCGAAGAAGCGGTGATGCACATGCGCCTCGTCATGCAAACCATGCTCGTGTACACATCCACACTTGCAAATGAGGTTAAATCCCTTATTCCACATACAAAAACAACACTGCACACTTGGCACACATCACCCACACACACAAGTGGACACAGGGGAACTGACAGGAATATTTCACTTGGCTTCAATGAATCTGTAGGTGTCTGTGGCACAAACTGTGCTTTGGGGCTGTTCTCAAAAATTGACAGACGCATTGCTGCCATATGCAGCGCCAGCATTAAAAACACAAACAAGCTTTAAACGCCCAGTGGCAGATGATATTTTTTTCTGCCAACAGCTGCTGCCTTACGTAGATATATAGATAAATATTTGAAAATGCACAGCAGACACAGGAAATTCACTAGAGGTTCTACCATTTTTCTTTTTTGTGGGTATTTGCACTAAAAAGTCTTTGCAGAAATATAGTTTTTATTTTATTTTTTTTTACAGTGATAGCAGTACTTGCAGTTTGGCTGGTATTTAACACACTTTTATCCAGAGAGCTTCTCTACTTAACTGTTTATATTTTGTTCCTAATCTCCCTTGCTTTTCTAACCATCCTACTCTGTTTTTTCTATTATTATTTTTAAGTTTTTTGTTACGATAAATGTCACACTGACTCACATCATCACTGACAAGTTATCTAAAATTTGTATCTGTTGCAATCAAACAGTGATAGACTTTCAAACTTTAGACAGACTATCGCCCTAAATAAGACCTTATTACACGTATAAGGTCATCACAGGGAAAGTCACAGGCAGCAAATAGTATTCATTTCATAATTTTCCCTCACATGCATCAGCAAAGGTAATTCCCCAAGTTATGAATCATCACTTCATCATTAAAAACCTACACTGTTCAATTTTTACCAGCTGATTATTGATGAAAGAATTTCCTCTAAAGTCAGTTGTCAGTCATTAATCTTCTTTAAAAGGTTAAGTCTCGCTGATATCATTAAACACCTATGAGATCACCTTTGACAGCATCCTATTTGATATTGATGTTACCTAAGATATAAGATAATACAGATTGCCCTTAATTAGTAATGACACCAAATGTCAGTTTGAAAGTTTAATGTTAAAGCATCCTTTAGCTTTTAATTCGCTCCAGTTCAAACTGTCAAACAGTTACTTTCCATCATTAGTGTTGCTACAGACAAAGAGACAAAGGCTTTATCGATGATGTCACATCAGAGTCATCAGGACAGATGCGGCTCAGCAGATGGCAACACAGCTTTATTTAATGGACACTCTGGCTTTAAAACCCAAATCCCTCATTTCACCATCTACTCTACTCGGCTGCCTGAACTACTCTGAACCTTGTTTCAGCCTACGTCACATACAAGCATGCATGTAAACATATGGCCTGAGCAGCGCTAGTCAAAGACAGTGTCAAGCGTATGTGTTAACAGTGAAAATATGGCATAAATTCAGGAGTTCAATGTTTAAATTAAAAAATAATCTTCAAAAAACACACAAAACAAAATCTTAAACATTTATTTCTGAAGGTTATCTGCCAAAAACAGGTTTCATATAAATCAAATTTTACACAGTTGAATGAGCAAAGGAATTTGCACTAGTTACCAAACTCTTCTAACATTAGACTGTTTACATGTAGAACACACAGTTAACGAATGAAACTGAAACAGATGACAAATGGCAAAGAAATCTGACACTTGCAAACTTGGGCACATTACCTTCCAAATTTGTGTTCCCGTTTTCTAAGTCCAGCTTTAAATCTTCTGCCTGCTGCTTTTCTGCTTCCAACCAAGAGCTTGCTTGATTTTTCTCTGGCCCTCGAGGGCCTCCCTTGCGTGCTCTCCAGGCCGCTCTGAGCTGCCGTATAAGAGCTGGCAACTCCAGGGCCAGTGACAGGCCACCACATGTAACAGGAGGAGTCCTTAGAGTACCCCACACTGGCGAATGAGGGCGCTCATCTGGACACACCCCAACATCAACCCCAACGCCAAGACTGGAGTCCCGCATCCTGAGATCTGGGCCCCAGAGCCCCTCTAGGACAGGCATTTTGACACCACAGAGGGATAGAAGGAGGGATGACAGACAATGCACCAAAAAGATAGCTCAACGGAATAAAACAGAAGATGGGGAGAGAAAGAAGGGTGGTGATGACAAAAAGAGAGTGGGAAGGAGAGGGCAGAAGGAGAAGCTCACTGTCAGGTAGCCATGGGTGAGGAGGAAGGAGTAGTCTAGATGTAGGACAATGTAACAGAGAGAGCAGGGAGAGCTGCTATCAGCAGGAGGAAGGTCAGTGGAAGAGAAAGAATGAGAGCATAGTGGTGAGGAGTAACAAAAAAGAAATAAAAATTTAAGTGCAGCAAAAAACCAAAAAAGAGAGAGAGAGAGAGAGAGAGAGAGAGAGAGAGAGAGAGAGAGAGAGAGAGAGCGAGACAAGAATCGGAGCATATCCCTCTCTCCCAGAGCCACTGACAGTCTGCTTACTCCTTCTGCCGCATTCTCTCTCCCCTCTTCAGTCTCACTCACACCAACCTTGTTGTGGAGACTAAAAGCCCCTCCTTCCCCCGTACTCAGCTCGCTTACACACCATCTCTCTCTGCCTGCTAGCCCAATGACAGACCAATAGGATAGTGCGAAACATCGTTGTGCTTTGCTTCAGAGCTTCTGTCACATGGCGAAGTTAGTAGGAACAGAGCTATTTGAGGTGAATTCAACACATACACAGCCACACCTTTCACAAATTAATTTGTATAAAAGTACTTTACAACATTAAGTCTATCTTTACAGCTTTGGGATTTAAAGACATTGAGTGTAAGACATGGACAATTATTCTAAATATTTCAATTGTGCACATGTATGAGGCAAAATATCAATTTTCTGATCTCCTCTTGCAATATGCTATTGATACTCAAGGCTAAATATACCACGCAGGTGCTCTAAATGGGCTCCTCCATCAGTTTCTTACCAGAACCACTAATTCATGACTCCTTGTGGCACTTGAGAACTAAATGATAAAATAAACCCCAACAAATTGATGGTATCACAGAGCTACTTGAACTGGCACTTGACTACAATTGAAAAATAATGACAAAACTCACACATACAATACTGGTACCCCAAAGCAGTGGAAAAACTATATAATTCCAGTTTTTGTCTCTTTAGGACGATTTTCTCTTTTTCAGTTACACAGAAAGTATCATACATGATTGCCTTAAGTTTGAGTTATAGTCTTGCGTTAAATCTCTACAGAGCTTATGCAGTAGCCTATTAAGTGGGCATCATCAGCAACTGCCACCTTCAGCTGTCTAAGTATGGGCCAATGGCATTTTAAGGGTTTTGCTTCATTTCAAAGGTTGTGTCCCCAATATGGGAAATCGTACCTTAAATCACTGGTTCTCAAATGGGGGTAAGCATACCCCTGGGGGTGCTTAAAGGCATTCTAGAGGGGTACATGAGGTTTTTTTTAAAAATATACATTTTATTTTATTTTATAATCCTCTAAATAGTAATTTAACAAATATTCCAACTGTCCAAAAGTTCATAAAATGAATTTTATATTGAGCAGGCAATTCAATTTCATTAACCTAAAAAACTGGAGTGTCCCCACACCAGGATAGTTTGACCCAACCTGCAACATGGCATCACCTGTCAATCACCACTGCCTTGAGAACTAAAATAATGATGTCGTGGTTAAAGTGTAGCAGTAATGCTACTGAAAACAATCAGAGAAAGTGAAACCAGTACCGGCAAAATCCTGGCAGTATTCAGAAGAATGTGTTTTAAAGGGATTTACACCTGTGAGTTGCAAACCACCCATGGTATTGTGTTGTGAGAAATTAGTCAAAAGTGTCATGAAGCAACACATCTTAAAAAGTAAGTGCAAAGAGCTCAGTTCAATGAAACAATGCTCTTCATTGTTTACAGTTTTTAACTTTAAGATGTCAGTCTAATTTTTAATCCTTATTCAGAATCAAAATCAGAACACTTTACTTACTTCCAGGAGGAAATGCCTTGTGTTACAGACACTCAGATATAAATAAAAAATAAATCTGAAAGGCAGAAAATGAAGATTAAAATAAAAAAGGAACATGTCCTTTTTAATTTTTTAAGTTCAGTTTTTAATTTTATTTTTTAATAATTTTTTTAATTTTTAGAATTTTTGTAATTTATTTTTTTAATTATTTTTTTAAATATACATAATAATAAACAAATAAACATGTCTGTATAAGATACAATATGTAACATAAATAACTCTAAAGTTAAACAGTATATGCAATATATAGAAGATGTGGCCATAAAAAAACCTAGTCAAGGTGTCGCAGAGTTATATAGAGTTATAGAGTTTTGATATGTACAGGTAGGAATGACTTCCTGTGGTGTTCTGTGGTGCATCGTGGTTGAATGAGTCTGCTGCTGAATGTGCTCCTGTGTCTGTCCAGCATGTCATGGAGAGGGTGTGAAGGATTGTCTAATATTGTCCTTACTTTTTACAGCATCCTCATAATAAACTTATTTAGATTTCTTTTTTTTTACAAACATCTTCTATGCATTATTATGTTTATGATTCTTTGTGAATAAATATTTATGATTAAGTTCACAATTTTAAAAAAGTTTGAAAAATGTTTTTATTATAATCCCAAAAGAGGGCACTTTATTATTTTAATGTTCACAAATCTTCATAAGTTAAATATTTCTTTGTTAACAAGTTTTAAGTTATATTTATATATTTTTATATCCAAAAGAATCTACTATAAATTAGCAATGTTTTGAACAGTTATAAGGTTTAGTAAATCAGACACTGATGCTACAATCCTGTGGTTCATGGTTTTTTTAAGCAAAAACACATTTCTCTGGTAAGGGGGTGTATGGCTAAAAAATATATTTCACAGGAGGTAAATCACTGAAAAAAGGTTGAGAACCACTGCATTAAATCCCCAACTCTAAAATTACAAACTGCATTTAGTTTAAGCAGTAAAACAAGTACTTTTCAACTCCCAGTCCTAGTCTCTATGAACAGTGACTATTTTTGTTGAAAAAGAAAAAAAAACAAAACTAGCTGTCGACAGACTTTGTATGATTCTGTAGTGAGTTACTTTACTTCAAATAAACATCACTGAACTGATCATGTTGGACCTGGAGCTAATAAATATTCAAAACACAGAAAAGACAAAAGATGTTGCTGGTTACAGTATACTGACACAATACTGGCTACTGACGTTAGCATAGGAAGCAAGCCAGCTACAACTGGAGCCTATTACATTATACAATCAATATTCTCTGTTACACTGCATATTACAACCAAGCCCCTCTCATCATGGAGGGTTGCGTCAGGAAGAGTATTCGGTGTAAAACCTCTGCCAAATTACCAATGCGAATTAATCCGCTGTGGTGATCTCTTGGGGAGACAACAAGGGGGCAGCCAAAAGGTACTTTTTTACACTGCATATTACAATCAAAGTGGACCTCTCACAGTTTTTGCAGTCTGTAGCACCAATTCACTTTCTAGAAAGGAGCAAATCAGGCTACACTTAGGCGACTGGGTAGGTTTAAAAGAACTATATATCTTTACAATCGATAACACAAAATCTCTGCATCATGATACCATCATCATCATCATTTTGGGCAACATACCAGAAGCTGTTCTGAGAGTTGCTCCCTAATTGTGCAGTTTCTATTTAATTCGTGAGCATACAGGCTCTTTTACACTGATACCCTGCGTTCCTAGGTGCTCTGACTCAGTAGCACCACAGGAGCAAGACTCAACAGAATAGAATAATAGGCTTCTTGTGCTCAGAGGTAAAACAAGGTACACGCTGTGAGTCACCATTTATTAAGGCTTCGCTGGCACAGAAACACTTGGGCTGGTTTGTTTTGATTTATTTGCTCTGAATTCTTCTGTCTAGGTGACTAACCAGCCTTAGGCTAAACACAGCAAGGATTTTTTTTTTGATAGAAACAGAAGAGGATTTGAGACAAATGTTAAATTCTTAGAAGATCTTGTTTTTAGAAAATGGCAAACAAAAACAGTCCATTTTCAAAACCAGAATCAACTAATTCAAGCAGATTAATATCTCTAAACTAATAGACTAACTAATACATTTCCTTTATATTACACCTGAAGTGTCATTTGTATATGCTTTATTTTCCACTGCAAATTATTTCCACTGCATTTCCACTGCAAATTAAACCTGAACCTAAAAAGCTGGCACTGGCACTGCAAAATTACTGGGGCCAAAGTTGCAAACACTTGCACTGGTCTTGAGAAGGGTTACTGCAAAATATTCACCAATGATTCACAAATGCAGCCTGTAAATTCTGTCTGCTATGCTTTCTTAACCCACATTTCACTAAATTAATGCTATACAATGTTCAGCTCTCAAACCTATCAAAATGTAATCTGCTTCTCATAAGTCACCAAGGCGGAAAAGGTTCCACACCAGAATTGGTACCAGTGCCATGTCAGTGAAAAAGAGGTATTAAAATTACCTGGTTTCACTAAGCCTAAAGTTAGCCATCCTTCATAACCATAATCACAAAGATGGTTAACAGCTGTCTCTGTTAACTCACCTATAATAGTGTTAATGTGAAAAAGGCTGGGCTGTTATTTTAAAGGATTCTGTCACAACCATAACATGACAAAATGTTGATACTAGCAAAAAGCTGGGTCATACTGACAGCTAAAAAGTGATATGTAGGCATTATTGCATTTCAGTGTGATAAACTCCACAGGTTTGTTAAAAGCTCTGTTTTAATAGGAAAACACTGACACACACAAATATCTATTGTATATATCTATGCATTCCTGTGACTGCTGAAAACTAAATATTATATGCACTTCATTGTGGAGGATGCAGCGCTGTCATAAATTGTTTTCCAGTGGAATTGTTTCCTTGAGATACAGTCACATGAAGAAGTTTCAACACACACACAGACACATGACAAGAACATAGCCTTAAACATCCCATAGCAGTTGCAGAGAGTTAATTCCAAGAAATCGCAAGACAACAGAAATAAGACTCAGTGACATGGCCAGATGATTGGGTTGTCTTCATGTCCTCATCTTTCACAATGCAATAGCCTTAAGGAAAATTCTGCAAATTTGGCAGAAATGTTTACTTGGTCATAAGCATGAACTGATTATATTTAAGTAGTCAAAGGTCAAGGTCACAATGACTTCATGTCTATCCCATTTTTGTGAAAACGTAATGACATCTGATACATATGTCCCTGCTTTGCTGACATAAAGATGACACTATTTTGTTAAGTAGATGTTTTAAAACAAAGAATTTAAAGAATTAGGCTTTTGATTAAATCTATTAAGGTTATCTTGTATCATATTAGCAAATACTTGCCTTAGGTTACTCTTTTCAGACTAGTCAATAGGAACAATAACACTATGTAGCCTAAGGAAGAGAGTGGAAATGTCTCTTTATCACCTAACTTTCTGGTAAATCCTGGGGTCCCGCTTTTAAGAACACATGCAGAGAACCTACGAACCTGGATAGTCCAACATTAATAATACATCATTTAGGTTTAATTCAAATCAAATTCAAACACTTGAAATTACTGTTAATGCATTCAGGGAGCGAGCTGCTCAGTTTCCACACACGGCTTCAGTTTAATTGATTTTTTCACTTGTTTCATTCTTTTAACAGAACTGGCATTCAGCCAGTCTAGAACTTGTCTGAACATATATGTGAAACGGGGTTACATAGAAAACTGTTGTTTAAAAAAAACTGATAGGACCAAGTTTAAACACTGCCATGTTAAACGTCTGGTATCAAACAAAGATGTTCTGGGGTTTATTTATAAAACAAAAAATCTGTTTATGTGAAGCCATTGCCAAAAACTCCAATTTCTAAGTTAACTTAAATTTCACAGCACTGAGAGTGCATAAATCAAACTTGCCATTGATCTCTTAATAACTGCTAATAATGGCACCAAAGTGTTTTGTGTCAAATTTAAATAAAACAACATGGTCTCAAGTTCAGAATAATCTTTAAACCTCCATGCTAAATATAATGGGCATGATGCATATTTGGATATATTTATATGGAGACCATCACTCTCTGCTGCTCAGCACTGTTATTACTGTTGCCTCACAGTAAGAAGGTTCCTGGTTCGAAGCTTGTACGTTCTCCCTGTGCCTGTGTGGGTTTTCTTGAGATATAGCATTTTCCCACATTCCAAAGAAATGCATGTTAGGGTTAACTGGTGATTCTAATTTGGCTCTGGATGTGAGACAGGTAAATTGTTCAAGTGTAGAGAATAAAGCACCTTATGAATGTACGGTAAATGTCACTTGTAGTCTGAGTGGTCAGTAAGATGAGAAGTCCATACTTTTCCTTTGAGCCAGCTTTTATTAGAGTGCAATGTTTTAACCAGTCATTAGTTAACAGATCCACATGACTTACAAGAAAACTTAATTTAAAAATTATTTCATTTGTTTATCTA
The DNA here is from genome assembly GCA_015106775.1 of Etroplus canarensis. NCBI lineage: Eukaryota > Metazoa > Chordata > Actinopteri > Cichliformes > Cichlidae > Etroplus > Etroplus canarensis. The sequence continues at coordinate 17,834 of VUQH01088240.1, forward strand.
AGGGAATCTATTGAAACAGCAATTTATTATGAAACCACTGGAATTACAATTTCAAATGGCTTCAAGTATTTTATCCAGAGTCCAAGGGCACTTCAAACCTTAAAAACATCACATTAAAATTCAAGCCTTTTCAAGAATTCCCAGCAGCCATACAAACCACCTGAAATTCAAGCAAATAGAGTGTTTGCCGTGAGGACCTGGAAGCTTTCAATGGTCTGCCCCAGAAAATCAGGTCAGCTGAATTAATAACCTCTTTCAGGTCTCTTCTTAAAACATACCTTTAAATAGGAGAGCCTTTCCTGATTCTGAGTTTCAGTTTCCTTAAGACTGCTGTCAAAACAGGGTCTGTCTACCTTTTTTCTGTTGCCAGTCATTCAGCCTGCATCTCACCACAGCCCATCCTTCTTCACAGATAATGATTTTAGGAGGCTGTTAGCTTCAACTTTAAGCTATCTGTAGGTTATTTAGCAGTTGGCAGCTGTCGTTAAAAATTTACATTTTCTTTAGATTATATCGTCTCAAACCACTCAGCATTTCTTTTTGTTTTGCTTCCAAAGAGCCATACTTTCTTGGGTTTTTTTTGAAGTGGTCTTGAGCAGTAGTTCTCCAGGCTTTCTTAAGATCTTTCAAAGTTTTTCTTTGGACTTTGGCTGCTTTTTCACTCATTTTCAGTCCAGTCTTTTTGTTAGGCTACTTAACACTGACTTGAATCATTCAAGCATAAAAAAGTACCTAAGACGAGGGATGAACTAGTGCTGGTTGTGCCAAAACATAACAGACAATTTGGCAAAGAACCTATTTCAAATTGTATGTTTAGGTACTATACTACCACCTTCATTACTAGGAAATCATTTGTTCCCATTTCTTTACATGAATCCATGGAAAATGCCAAAAATAGCAGTTGTACAGCCATAAAATAGTGTTTTTGCATCAACAAGTTGATTCCCAAAGAGCTGTTAGCTGAAAACTTGGCATATCTCTGCATGCTGTGCAGTGTGTCAAGTGGTGGACAAAAGAAGAAGTTGCAGGACTAAGAAACTAAATCAGATGAGCAGTGTCTGAAAGTTATGCCCTTAAGAAATAGAAAAAACTAGTGAAGACCTCACACAGGACCTAAGAGATGCATCGGGCCCTTCAATTTATCCATCTACTGTTCACTGAAGCCTCATCAAAAATGGTCTCAATAAAAGGGTGCCAAGAAGCAATTCTTAAGGGAGGGAAACAGGTAGAAAAAGCTGAGGTATGCCAAATTACACAAGAACTGGACTGAAAAATAAGTGGCAATGGGTTTTATAGACTGATGGATCCGAATCTGAATTTTTTTTGGTTCAAATTGTTGCCAATATGTATAGAGGAGACCAGGAGAGAGGTACAGCAATGATTGTCTAATACCATTTGTAAAACATAGTGGAAGCTCCGTCATGGTTTGGGACTGCATTTTAGCCAGCAGTGTTGGGGATCTTTTCAAAATTGATGAAATTATGAACAGAGAAACAGATTTTGATACATCATACAATATCATATGGGAAGCATCTGATAGGCAAACAGCTCCATTTTTCAGCATGACAATGATCCTAAACATGCTGTCAATGCAATAAAAGCCTACCTGGATAGAACAAACACACAGTGGAATACTGTCAGTCATGGATTGGCCATGCCAGATCCCAGAATTCATTATTTCTGAAGCAGTGTGGGATCATCTTGACAGAGAACAGAACAAAAGACAGCCAATGTCCAAAAAAGAGCTTTAGAATGTCCAGGAAGGCTGGAGAAGTATTCCTGAAGGCTACTTAAGCTAATACTATTTAAAGAATATTAAAAGAAAGCTTGTCTAAGAGAGTTCAGACTGTGTCGAAGAATAACAGTGGCAGTACCAAATATTGACATTTAAGCTTTTCAGAATTGTGAGCGGCCCTGGTAGCATAGTGGTTTGCGCATTTGCCTTTGAAACAAAAGGTCCCTGGTTCAATTCCATGTGGGGACACAAGCCCCTCTCACCATGGAGGGTTGTGTCATGAAGGCTATCTGGTGTAAAACCAGTGCTGATTAATCTGCTGTGGCGATCCCTTGGTAGAGAATACAAGGGAGCAGCTGCAAGGTACCTTTAAGAATTGTACAAATTCTCTTCTTGCCATGTACTTCATTTTTATTTATGTTTGCACTTTTCCTAACCTTTTGCACCTATTTCCATTTTCCAAGCCAAATATAAAGAAGACTTTTACACATTACTGTAGTGATATGCAGTTACCTTGTAGGACTGTTAAGAGCCCTAAGTTTTGTAATTGGTTCACAGTTGGTTAGGTTTTCTGCTGGGCTTTTCAATTTAACTTTTATTTATTTTGGCTTCTAAGAGTTAATTATTCTAAACAATTTTTTCTTCTTCTTAAATTGTCAGAAAGATAAAAGCCTGTCTTATTTTAAGGCAAAAAATTTAACATCTCCAGGAGCACATGATGCTGAAGACCCTTAGGGAAGGTCCCAACCGCAAGTGTGCCTCTGTCCACCCAGCAGTAAAAAATGGGTACCAGTAAAATACTGGGAAAGTAACCTGCAATGGACTAGCGTCCCATCCAGGAGGAGTCCAACTCCTAAGTCGCTTCACGCTACAGAAGCCGGGGATAAGCTCTGGCCCGATGAGCCTTGTAGGCTCGGGTGTATAAGCACTTTACTTACATGATCCTCCTTCTTCACGTTACAGTTTAGTGACACCTAACTTACTCAATCTGTTCTAAAAATTCCTAATTGCAGTTCTTTCAATTTTTTGCAAAATAGATAAAACCTAAAAAAATACTACACCTATTTTAGTCGTACTGTAGCAGTAGTACCGAATGGATCTAGTACAAAGTCGTCACAGTAAATGTGACACATATGACAACTTCCATGAAATCAGGCTGTTTATGTTTTTATAACAATATCAGCATTTGTATTTTTTAACACATTGTTATGGCTACATTTCATGGTCTGAATCCTTAAGGTCTAAGATTGTAGTTAGCTCTATAACCTCTAAAGATAGCCTAAAAAGCATGGCTTGAAAAAACTACACTCTGCATACAGCAACAACTTGGAATTTTCCAGAGTGAAGAGACAGTCTGTATTAAACACCACTGTTAAAAGTCACATAACTGGACAATGTAGACAGTATACAGTGACAGCAGAAACAAGCCTCCCTGTTTGACATAGAGATTATACTGAACCAAAGGTTAGTGAAAGCCTGAAGCACCCCTACTAAATATTTTGCAACATTCTTCTCCACCAAACAGAACCTGGCTACATATACTGCGTTTACAGGCTTTTGCACTGAAATGATCACATGAGTGAGTGTTCTTACCCAGCATGCGAACCTGTATGGCATTCTGCTCCAAACTTTTGAATGTTACAGCTCCACACCTCTGTAGCAGAGAAAAACAAGGAGAAAGGAAAGAAAGGCTTAAATTCATATTACAAAAGCCAAAAATACACACTGCTGTCAATGAGCATGGTTTAACAAAAAAGACATTGTGCTAAAAGTCATGGTGACCCTATGTGTGAGGGCACAGATGTTTTTCACACTGGTGTGCCACCCACTACTGTTTTCCCACAAGTCTTTAGAATTAACAGCTGCCTTTAACTTGATCTTTATTTGGTTTCTACTTCTTTCTTCTTTTTGCAAAAAAACCAAGAAAAAACACAAAAGCTATGCAATTTAAAAGTAGGAGAAAATGTGATTAAACAATTATACATTCAAACTGAGATCACTGAACTCACATTTAGTATTCCACAGCTTCACCTACCACAAGCAATATTTCAAAAGATTTTTGTCCCGTGCCTTCATGCGCTTCACATTTGAATGTTGGGTGGTAAATCAAACTGAAAAAGTCATTTGCCAAGAAAAAAAAATCATTTATTTCAAAAATATTATTCATCTGAGTGAGTAAGAGAGGGCCGCAGCACTCAGTGACACTGGCATCTGCAGTTCCATGTCTGTGTTTAGGCCAACAACGCTAAAAAGTGGGTCAGACAGCATGCTGGCATGCACTGGCAACGATTTGCACATTAATCACATGCTTCCACATGGTGATCCTCATGCCCAGGGGTCTTCAGTCATCTTTTTTAGTCATTTTCTATCAAAGGTGCGTTTGTCTCAAGTTCAAGTCACGTGCTTTTTTTTTTAAAAATACCAGAAACGAGCCACGGGGGCCCACAAGCCAGTGTACTCCTAGTGCTGGTCCCAAGCCCGGGTAAATGGTGAGGGTTGTGTCAGGAAGGGCATCCAGGGTAAAATTTTTGCCAAATCAAATATGTGGATTCATAACACAACTTCCATACCGGATCGGTTGCGGCCCGGGTTAACAACGACCGCCTCTGGTGCCGTTAGCCAACAGGGTGCCAGTGGAAACTATGTTACTGTTGGCCAAAGACCAGTGAGGGGGAGAGGGGGAAAGCGTGTTAGGAGGCAGAGAGAGAGAAGGAAAGGTAGGAGGATGGAGGTGAGAATGGGGACTTTAAATGTAGGGACTATGACTGGTAAAGGGAGAGAGCTGGCTGATATGATG
>VUQH01088241.1:0-20186 GCA_015106775.1 Etroplus canarensis
CTGGAGGTGGCAGAACTGAAGATGATGAGATTTTCCCTGGGAGTGACCAGGATGGACAGGATTAGAAATGAATACATCAGAGGGACAGCTCATGTTGAGAAGCTTGGAGACAAAGTCAGAGAGGCAAGGCTGAGATGGTTTGGACATGTTCAGAGGAGGGACAGTGGATATATTGGACAAAGGATGTTGAGGATGGAGCTTCCAGGCAGGAGGAAAAGAGGAAGACCACAGAGAAGATTCATAGATGTAGTGAAGGAGGACATGCAGAGGGTGGGTGTAAGGGAAGAGGATGCAAGGGATAGGATGGGATGGAGGCAGATGATCCGCTGTGGCGACCCCTAACGGGAACAGCCGAAAGAAGAAGAAGAAGAAGTTTGGTTTTGAAGGTAAAGGTAAATGTACTTGGTGAACTGTTACCATGCTGGAATCTACCTGACTACAGTCTTGCTTTACAGCATGGTAACACCTGCATTGGATGGTTTTTTTTGAGTGAGGTTTTTGCAGAGGTCAGGTTGCCTGAGAAGATGAAGATCTTGGATCACATTCAGTTACAATGTGCATTACTCTAGAAAGGTTTCCCTATAATCTCTCTGCTATTCAAGGTTACAAATATTGTTGAGGAGCTCATATGGTCTCCTTAACCAGGCTACCATCCAAACTACCAAAATGAAGTGTATATCACAAAGCTGTATTATAATTGTATTGCTGAGCTGTTCTTGCTATCAGTATGACAATGTTTATAAAAACAACAACAACGGCGAAGGAGTCCACTCCCTGGCCACGGCCCAGGAGCCAACAGCTTTTGTTTTCAAAGCTTTCTAAGCTCTCTGACAGCAACAAGATATTTCCAAAAACACACAAGGAGGTACTATCAGCCAATTCATGTCTTGGATTTGTTGAGTTTGCTATCATATTACTATTGAATGGCGATATAGAACTTAATCATGTCCACAACCACAGATCATTACTGCATGAATTTGTGGTACTACCACTTATTGCTATTCTAAGTGTAGCTTCTATATTAACTTGCCTTAACTTGCGGTTGGCTTGTGTGTAGTGGTCTTCCAGTTGCTGCTGGCAACTGCTACACCTTGGTTTGTTCCCATGGATGGATGTTCAGCTGGCCTGGGTGTGGTGGCATTTCCAGGGCTGTTAGCAGGTTCAGGTGTGCCATGTAATAGGTAGGCCTACCACAGATCTACCCCAGGCTGTCTTACTCATCCTTCGCATCTTCTTCTGTCACACCAGCTATCTGCATGTCCTCCTTCACTGAAATACCTGGATAGTTAAATTATGACTCCTAAATTTAACTCATTAAATTTAGCACAAACATCCATCTGGACTCAGTAAAGACTGATAAGAATTTGATGGTAAAAATTCATTGTGACCTCACAAAAAAAATCATTTTGGCGATGACTACATAATCCATATATTATGACAAGATTGCACACAAATGTCTAACAGAATAAAATTATCAAGTGAAAACATTATATAATCAAAAGGTCAGAGGTCATGTTTGGATAGCCATGGATGTTAACTGAAAGTTTTTGGTTGGCATACAACATTGGAACTAAGTGTAGTTCTACCCAAGAGGCCAAAATAACTAAGGGACAAGCTATAGCCTCTTTTAATGGCAGTTTTTAAAATAGTGCATGAATATCAGTGTGATATTATAGGTGATAGTTTGTCACAAAATCATTCCAAAGATTTTTAATTAAATACAACTCATTTAATCTTGTAAAACAAGAGAATGTGCAAAAAAGGTCAAGGTAGGTTGAATTCACTTTCTTTGTCATGCAGACCCTGATGGTTTTCAATAAACCAACTGGCTCATTATGGTTGGGACTCTTACAGACTATGCTGGCATCATTTGGAGGCCTTAGCGCTGTGACATTTATAAATATTTGACAACAGATGAGTGGGCTCTGCAGGATGCCACTCGAAGGACCACAGACAAATCTGCTAATAAACCAAAGGCCATCAATGATTTCTCTGTTAAAGACTGCACTCAATATACAGGGCTGAGATAGTGGTGAAAATATGCACACAGACTTGACCACACATACAGCTACAAAAATAAACCTACACGGCATTAACAAGCAAGGAAAACAACTGAGAGACAGTGAGCCACACATCACAATCAATAACAGAGCAAATGAAGAAGCAGTTAGAGCCTTTGTGACCAATTGCATTTGCCATTCATTTGCTGCAACACTTGAGACAAACTAGCAAAAGTATGATATTAACTTACTAGAGGAGTGTGTGTGTGTGTGTGGGGGGGGGGGGGGGGGGTGTAAGTGTGTGTGTGTGTGTCTGTGTGTAAGAAATCAGTCTTTTTACCAGGCAGCTGTTAACCTTCCAGGTTTGAATGAAAAACAGGTGGCCCACAATCTTGGCTTGGAGGAAACACTAAAACTATGTAATCGCTGACAGGTTGCTAATAACATGATGACATTTTTTTCCAATGAGGTCCAATGAGAAAATGTAACACACATACTGTATACAGTGGTAACTCTAAATATCTTAATATTTCTCTAAATATCTATATTGTGAAATTTCAACATGTATAAAATGTATCAGGGCACTGCTTACTTCTGCTAATCATTTGCTTTCTGCATTCATTTGCTCCTTTTTATTCTCACCCCTCCTTATCACTCTCTTAATCAGTGATTACTCTCCCTTTGTTCTTGCTCCCTTTTTCCCTTTTCCTTCCTCTCATTCTTCCATCCCCCTCTCTTTCTGTCCATCTGTATGTTGCTTTCTCTATGTTGGCACGTGCATGGCTGTTCCCCTGGTTGGTTCTTGGCCAGCTCCCCCACTCTTGTGTTCTTGCTCTTGTTCACCCACTCCCCCTTCCTCACCAATCTCTTTTTCTTCCCATTTTTGCATGTGTGCCAAGGTCTGGGGGGCTCGACACAGTGTACAGCCCAGTGGCCTAAAAGTGAATACTTACGTAATTGCCAACTGTCTCCAATCATTAGGGGCAACCCTTAAAAAAGATATGCTTCGCCGACAGCTGCGTCCCCTTGCCTTTGCCAGCCTTTCAGATCGCATTTGCTTTAAAGGGCTTGTCCGCATTAAATTTAACCCCAAAGCATTTTGTGCACTATGGACAACAGAGGAAACACATAAAGGATACACTTTTTATGCAACATGAAGTCCTGCAACATTAAGTACGAATGATTGTGTTGATGTGAAATATTACTCTAACTGATATTAGGGATTTTGTGACCTGACTGCTTACTCAGGGTCAAATAACTGCACAGTAATTTCAACTGAAAGTGCAGTAATAGTATACACTAAGCAGCATAGTCCCATATCAATGTATTGCAATCTTTAATTATGGCATCCACCATTTGCATTGAAGCTGCTGCAAAGGGAGGAAATAGAATGATCAAGGTCTTCGTCAAAGGATAAATTAGTAAATGTTTTTTTATATACTTTTCCAACTTTTGAGTTTTGTTGCAACATAGTATATAGAATAATAAATGCACCTTCGTTTTTTGGGTTTATAGATTTATTCATTTGGTCTTGAATTAATTCTTGACTACAACCACAATATATTCTGAGAAATCAAGGTTGATACTGTATGTGTTCAGCAGAGACTCATTTGTTTATATTAACTACTGACAATTCCCTGCCAGTTCCTGCTTAGAGATGAGCGTACATTTTATTTCCGTGCTTTCAGAGAGACCTCCTGCAGTATGGTTAGTGACAGCTGGGTCAGGTCCCCACATATCGAGGACACAGCTGCCCTGCAGACATGTGCTCAGATGCACACACGCACACACATACAAAGTCCCTTGCACCAGGCAAACAGAAACAGGAAAGCGCAGCATCTGAACAGCCTCAGAGTTGAAACATACAGCTACATTCTTGTTGTCTAACAAAAAAACATGTTTGCAAAAGGATATTTAAGCTTAAAACAAAGGGGTATTAATTTTGTGCTTCACATAAATTTTTTATAATAGATTAGGTTTAAAAATATAGGGTTCAAAAAACTAAAAAGACCATGAAACTTAAAGGAAAATTTTAATGCACTTATTTTAAAGCAATATGTTCAAAGTATGAACTGCTTTGTCTACAAATTTACAAGTGTTTTCATATTTCTAAATGTATCTCTTTGGCTGCTAAATATGAGCATGTTTCAAACTGTTATCCAAGGAAATACTTGTACCCAAAATAAAATACCTTTGGCAGCTGTCTTGTACTGTCCCAGAGGGGTCACCACAGCAGATTAATCCGCATCAGTTATTTGACAGAGGTTTTATGTGGGATGCCCTTCCTGATGGAATCGAACCAGGAACCTTTTGCTTGTAAGGCAAAAGTGTAAACCACTGAATCAGTCAAAACAAGAATCCCTAGAGTCAGTACCACAACTAACTTTAAAGTTTTGCTATTCTGAACTTGTACAGATTCAGTGACTTTTGATTGATTCAGGTTGCAGTTAAGCTTACTGAAAAAGCAAAACTGAAACAAACATAAAGCAGTGTCACTTAGAGAATATGCATGCTTTTTGGTGTTTTTTTTAAAAAAAGAAGAACCAAATGATATAATTCAAAAACTATACCTGTTCCTTTTTTTACACACTTGTTAAGTGCTATCTGATGTAAAGTAGCAAAAAGTCATTCAAATTTACTGGCATAGTAATGCAGTTCATTGGACAAATACACTCACAGGCCATTAATTAGGTATACTTGTTCAACTCATTGCACTTAGGCACATAAATGATACAAACAAGACAACCTACTGAAGTTCAAATTGAGTATCAGGATGGAAAATAAAGGCAATTTAGGTTTTTAATAGTGGTTTAAGACAGCCTGGTCTGAGTATTTCAGAAATTGGTGATCTACTGGGATTTTGACGTAAACAGTATGAAAGTATGCATCTATCTTGCCTTGTATCAATGATTCAGGCTGCTGGTGCTGAGTATTGGTGCTGAGCATGTCCATCCCTTGTTAAAATGGTGAACCCATCCTCTCATGGAAGGATAACGCATCATGTCACAAAGCTCAAATCATCTGAAACTGGCTTCATGAACATGACATTGAGTTCACTGTACTCAAATGGCCCTCCACAGTCACCAGATCTCAATCCAGTGCAGCATCTTTGGGATGTGGTAGAGCAAGAGATGCTCATTGTGGATGTGCTGCTGACAAATCTGCAGTAACTGCATGATGTTATCATGTCAATATGGACCACATTCTCTGAGGAATGTTTACAGCACCTTGCTTAATCTATGCCACAAAAAATTAAATAAGTTCTGAAGCCATCAGGGGTCCAACCCAAGACTAGCAAGGTGTATCTAATTAGCTGGCCAGTGAGTGTACAGCCCTAGCTGATCTCAGGTCAACCAGACCAGTAAAACCATTGTATAATAACTCATAAACATGTTGCTCCTTATTTTGGTCTGAAGAATGCATCCTGAAAGCATTCACATTTCAATAACTATCCATAAAATGGATGATGAACAACTTGAGACATCTTCAGACACCAAGTGCAATTTTGACAATACATCTGTGTTTTCCCACATTTGGCCTATTGCCGTTACAAAGAAATGCTGCTGTCATAAAGAGATTTGTTACCACAGGGAAGTCTCTAAACAAGCTGTTAAGCTTGAATAACATTGGGAAATATTAATAATCATGATTCTACAGGGTCATAACATTCTGTATTAAACACCAGTCTTGCATGCATCAAGGGAGGTGATGATTCATGTTGCTGCAGCAGTTTCACAAACCCACTTACGTAAAGCACTCGTCTAATTTGAAAGCTAAACTAAAGCGACTATCCATGTTTTACTGTGGTGGATTAATTTGAAATTTTAGGTGCTTTAGGACTCCTCATAGTTAAGTCGGAATAACTGAATATTGTTAAACATAAAAACGCGTTTATTTTTCCCCTCTCTGTTTTCCCTATAAAGAAAAATGCTGAGTTTTTGTCTGTTTGTTTTGTTTTTTGTCTGAATTAAGTTTCTAAGGGCTGAAGAAATTAATGTGTTTTAGTAAAAAAAAAAAAAAAGATGCACAAATAAGTATGTCAGAGTGATGGCTTGTGTAAACAGTCCCCAAACAGAAGCTCAGAGGGCCATGAATCAACCATGAAGGATAATCAAATCAAATGCAAATTCGGTTTGTGTGATTTTTTTTCTTTTGCTGATGCTTGATGCCCTGGGGGGCTCTGTCAGTTGTAAGGGGAGGGGCTGTACATAATGAGGGTCACGCTTGAGGGGCCCTTTGTAAACACATTGAGTGGGAGCCCTTTTCTTGAGGACAAATTGTGGAGTTACTCCAAGACAAAGGGAGCAAGAAGCATCCTTATCCCCTTGCAACCCCACCACATGCACGCCAACAACGTCCTATTACCTTTTATCATTTTCCATTATTGTACATTCCCTTTTCATTTTTGAGTGGTTGTCTGTATGTTTGCATTTGGATATTGATATGCTGCAGTTGGACTTCATGAAAATCTTGGAAAGAGCTCCAAAAATGGCTGCCTGAAGGAACAGGTCTACAGCCATCTGTTCTTGTGTAATTTATTAGAGAAAAACAGATAATGTCAAGGAAAAGTTTGAGAAGACTATTTGTAACATACTCATACATGTTACATTCTTACACATGGGTTTTGATAGATTAATTGCCCTAATGAATGTAAACTCACATTATTAGAGAGTGATTTGTAGCATCAGATGAGTCATTTGTCCTTTCCAGTTGACAAAATGTGTTACATTAATTACATTTACAATTTAATTTTGTGTTTAACTGTTAAATATACTAAAAAACACCTTCTGCAACACAGCTTAGCCTGAGATCATCTCATTTTGAATGAGATAAGGCATCAGATGAGATAACATGAGTCACATGAGTAGAGTTGTGGTTTTAGGAATAAGAGATCAATGCATAACACTGGTTTGACAGATACAAAATTACCTAGAATTCACAAGTACAGGCATATTCTTGGTGCTGTCCCCAAGAAATCCTTTGATGTCTTTGTGAGGAGGTTTATAAAGAATCAAGACCAGGAAACTCCAGTATTACCATATGCTTAAAGTGTTATCTAGATTCACACACACACACACACTCGTGTGTGTGTACATATATATATATATATATATATATATATAATTTATTTATTTTTAATGAAAAAGACTGATTTCCACTTTAGTTCAGCGTTTGACATTTTTTAGCTTTTGAAAGCCATTTCTGAGCGTGCCTGTGGGTGGGTGGGGTATGTGGCCATGTGTCATGGCCCCCACGCAGAAGAAACCAGACAATGTGAAAAATAGCATTCAGCCTCCCACTTGCCTCCTAAACATGAAATGACAGTAATTCTGTGTAGATAGAGTAATTCAAAGATACCTGATTTATTTTAAAAATCTGAAATAAATGAGCACAGCTGGAAAAGTTGAGACAAGAGCTCATACCACTCTACAATCACATAGTAAATATGTCATCAGATCACCCTGTTCCTTTGTAAAGAGAGGCATTTTCACTTAAATTTTAATTGCTATGTCTACATAAAATCTGGATGGGTGTCAGTTTAACTGGTCACTTAGCATGTTGATTCACATTGGCATATATCACCATAGGGGAAATAAAACTGTCTGTGAATCCAAGTACATATGCTAAATAGCTTTTGTATCCAATAAACTATCATTTGCAGTTTGAAAACCGCTAAGAATTAGATGATTTCTTACAATTTTGTGTAGCTGTTTGGTTCAGGAAATTCAGGCAGTCCCCTTATCCGAAAACACATTAACCAATGTAATTCAAATTCAATTTAAGTTCTGTGATGGGGAAAAAGCATTTGAAACCATATTTCAAAAGGTCTCTGATCTTTGTACTCTGTTTTCACACTCCCTCAAATTGTAGAACAAGTGCCTTCATAAAGCAAAAGCGATGAAACCAAATTATTCAGAAACTGTCTAACATTTAGAGAAGCCATAGAGAATTTGGTTTAAAAAACAAAAGATGATTAACATTTTAGTTTGTGTGATTAACCTGCAAAGAGATGGGCTTGTATCCAATTTAAAAAAGGGGTCTCAATTGCATTGTATTTGAGGCTCTAAACATGTTTAAAGGTTTATTGCAATGAGGTTAACTACTCTTTAAAAACCACAGTGGATGAGAGTGGGAAACAATGATGGGCTAACACGATTGTGCTTGTGTGTTTGACAAAGCCTGGGAGCTCTCTGTTGTCTTTTCCACTGTAGTCCAGGTGAAGGGAAAGTGAGGCATACAGATGACAAAAGCGGCAGGTGCTCATTGCCCTAACCTATGGGAGTTGTCTCGTCAATGAATCCTTAGGCAGCCAAGCACCAATACAATCTGTGCACTGGGTTCAACCAGCAGTTAGCTGCTGGAAAGTGGTAAAAAAATTGAGTTATAATAGATTTACAACACATGAGCCTTCCTGGGGTGTTCATAGCATACAGCAGAGTGAGCTGTTTTTTTGGTTACCAGAGAGGCGATGACTGAAACAGTCCAGTGCATTAAATTCACCATGCAACAGATTACACAAAATTTAGATGTACATAACTGTGACTTGCTTAAAAGTTGTGTTTATTTTTATTATAAAACATGCTACAATAGGAGTAGTCCGTTTAAATGTAGAAGATGTCGTCTGACTGTGAGCTCACGACCATGCATCAACAATACTAGTTGAAAAAACAGCAACAAAGGAAGCAATAATCTGATCTACAGTTCTTACTTTGTAAGAGATGGTCTGACCTGACCACTATTCTACATGGAAACATTATCTGTATCTATCTCTCTGCAGTTTAATTTTTGCAGTCGTACTTTGACCAGTTTTAACCCCTACCGTCACCATCAAAAGTTTGATGGGCTACACTTTAAATTTTTTTCAGCTTTGTGCGTCACAGCAAAAAAAAAAGAAAAAACATGACAAAAAAAAAACAAACAGCAAAAGTCATTTAAAGCAAATAGTCATCATCCCATCCTCACCTAATGCTAAACAGATTTTGTGAGCTGAAGAGATATTAAAATATCTTTCTGATTCCACCAACTTGCACCAAAATTTGTGAGGCTGAAAATAATAAACTGCCTTGCCTCGTGTTCACAAATGTAACTCTAATGAATAGTGTCCTACTTGTTCAATTCATTACAGAGATTTTCTGATGCTTTCATCTTGCGCACATGCCTCTGTGTAAGACTACGAACCTTGTGTGTCACATAAGTTGTCCATGCTTCGAGTGTGTGTGAGAGAGAGTAGAAGTAGTTTGTACACATCCATATTATCTTTCTGCTCATCCGCCTGAGAAGCTGGCCTTAATTACAACTGTCTGCCTGAGTCACTAGCCTGCTCCCCTACCCACACAAATAGCAACAACAGGCAGCATCTCTGAGGAAAGGCAAGAGTGGTTTTGCCTTGTAGCTGGAGGGCAACTTCTCCCTGCCAAAAAGATACAAAGGTACTGTGGGCCCACATCCAAATGGATCCCTAGACCCTTTTCCCTTGGGCCTTGTTGACTTCCAATTGCTGTGCAAGGCCTGCAGTTTAGATGAGCTAAATCCATTGTTTGTTTGTTTTTTATACACTTGGTTAACTGGTTTTGTTCCTTAATTTCTTTGTCTTTCTAGTCTTTTCAAAATCAGCTGTATCAAATCATGTTTGAGCTTTAAAATTGTGGCTGAGGGACTGGTTAGGAATCAGACTGTAAGTTTTCACAGAATGTACTTCTGTCTAATTCAGACAGTGATCATCCCAGAGGCACTGAGTTATATCTTGTCTGGCTGCTTAGATAAAGTCTTCATGTGTAGGCATTTTTTTTCTTAACTCACTCCCACTGCTTGAAATTGTCGACTCAAACATAAAACTTAACATGGGAACTTTTGGGGCTTCAATTAAACATCTGGAAAGACCAGGCACAGCCTAAATTGGGTGGAAAGTGGGCTGAGGCTTTAAATAAATTCCATAAATTTTCTGTGGCCATAGCATATCCCAGCATGCAAAGAATTTCATTTGATGTTTCTATAAAGTTAAAACAACCTTTGGACTGTTGCCAAGAAATGTTGTTTTCTCACTGTTGACAATCTTCAAGCATAATGTTTTAATAGCTGGCACTGATCCACTTACATCCCATAAGACTACCATAAAATGGTGGATGGTAGTCATCTGCTATGATAAATGCAGACTACATCAAGCAGAGTTTACAATAATCTAAAATCCTGCTTTCTGCTAACTTAAAACTAACCAAAAAGCTATATTTCATTTACAGAAAGGCAAGCTCCATCATTTGTCCAGTATAATTTGATATCTTTTGGAGTAGGACTTAGTATTTATTCAGTTTTACTTCATTTGCATTGCCCCTGAGTGGACTATTGGGCCAGGCCTCTCGTTTTATCATTAATTGCATCAGCTGATGTTATTCAGGTAGTTAAATTATCCTAAATAATGGGTTTTCACAGAAAATATGTAATTTCACAAGGTCAAATTGACCTTTAATGCTTATATCCGCATTGTAGATGAGGGAAAGTTATATAATTAAATCTATCCAGATTTTAAAAGAAATGTAATGTCAGTTATCTCAGCCAGATAGCTGCTAAACCATTCTTTAAAAATTCTGATTTAAAAAAAAATGAAGCAAAGTACACATTTCTGAACTGTTTTACCAGAGAGACACAGCCAAAGCACAGCATGGGGAAAGAAAATATGACACTTTAGATAAGAAATACAATTCTGAACACAAAATAGCATTAGCAATGCCACTGTTCTGCAAGCTCAGCACCTAGAGCCATTGATGCTGTGTTATTAGTGTGCAGGATGGGGTTTGTTCAGTCAGTCACCCGGCGTGAGGTGGCAGCTGTCTTTGCTTGCAAAGCCACTCCTTTGCTCCTCTCTCACTGCATTAACAGCAGGGAGTCAACTCCCAAAGCCTGGAAAAGATACACTCCATTAATTCTTCTACAGGACCCAGACACTGCTCAAATACATGATGAAAAAACGAAAATAAAACACCCAGGTCACGAGAAATGGAATACACTGTCTTGATATAAACCTCTGGTGTACAAACAGTGGTGTTTATCTATAGTGTAAGCATATAATACTCATTTATCATTGGAGCTGAAGATCAGATGTCAGTGGCATACCTTGAAATGTCAGTTAATTTACAGTGGAATGTTGATAGATGGAAACAGAATGTATATGCATTTTAAAACTAAAAAGTAAAGGATTAGCACATATGCTGGGAGAAAAAAATTAAGAATTTTGATTTTGTGTATAGTGTATTTGTACATGCATTCAAGTATACATTTTCATGTGAATGTGCATTCTGTAATTGTAAGGTTCCAGGAAAACAAACCTCAAGCCATGTCGCATTTACAACAGGCCTTCTTAACATAATGGCTCTTTCAGTTAGACCAGTATCTTTAGTAACTACAATATGAGGAAATCTTAGAGATTTTACACTGGCACAGAATCATTCTTTGCTTTTTTATTTTTATTTATTTTTTAAGAGATGAGAGTTATCCTTTAAGTCTGAGTGAAGGCTTGACATCCTTCCATCACTATAGCTAAGTGCATTATTATGGTCTGTGCTTTTTGCGTGTGGGCTGTGGACTTTTTAAAATTATAGAAAAATCAGTTTGACTTGTCATTGCACTTCTGTGACATTAACAAAAATGGGCATTGTTGTTTATGTATCTAAAGATATTTTATTTTATTAGCTCTGAACATGAAAAAATTCTGGATCTTCCATTGCCTTTTCCATCATACACAAACCCTTCCCTTTGTGGGTTTTTTTTTCAAAAATTGCATTTTCCTGTAAGAATACAAATATTGTTTGTTATGAACAGATTTGTATGGATATTGATTTGTATTTTTTCAGGAGTAACAAAGGCAGAATCAGTCTCTTTCTCATCACATGGATACATCAAAATAATTGGCAGTACCCAATTATCCAGTGATTCGTATACAAGAGATATGACGAGTCGACTGAATTTGTAATCAGGAAGCCTTGAATATGAATCACAGATGAATTGCTAGAAGGTCAAAATGTTTGGATTAAATAGGACAGTGAAAAATAGCAAGACTGTAAAACAGATGAGCTCTGTTTCCATACTCTTTTAATATCCCACATCACGCACTTGCCTTATTTAACAGCAGTAGTTTTCATAATATCAAACCAGCTCACAATAACAGTTATCTTAAGGTGCTTTATATTATAAGGTGAAGACCCTACAATATTAGATAAAATATTTTTCAGAGGCTGGTATTTGAAGTAGATTATGGATTTTATAGTGCAAAACATTCCATTAGGTGTCTAACTGGCTGGGTCTGATGTCAATGTGGGAATCATCATGTTTTAAATGATCACTACTTATTTCACTTAAAAACAAATTACTTCCTGCCTTTATCTTTTCTTCTTTATCTTGTTTGTGATGGGCCCTTAGAAAATTTACATAAAGAAGACTATGTAAAATCAGAACCCACAGATGACATAAAACATCAAGAAAGACGTTCAACCACTTCATGGTGAGGGACACGGTGATAGGTCAAGCTTGAGACAAACCACTCAGAATAAATGCCTCCTGACCATAAAATGTCATTGCTGTCAATCTGTGGGCACATTGAATTTAAACTGGCATCAGCCATGGCACAAGGTGGCTTCTGAATATGAAGTTTTATTATATGGCTTCAAACAGAAAAGCTATCTATCTATCTATCTATCTATCTATCTATCTATCTATCTATCTATCTATCTATCTATCTATCTATCTATCTATCTATCTATCTATCTATAAAATAAGTTAACACAAATACAAGTAATACAATTACTGATACTATTTCTGTGTGACAGGCAGCCAAAAAACATCTTTTTTCCAGCACATTATAAAAAGCATCTGAAATAAATGACAAGCTCTGAGCTGCCATGCCAGGGAGGTAGGGAGGCAGACACTCCATCGGCTTCTGCCTGAATGAGCATGTAGGCCATATGCCATAAATGCACCGCGCACCCTGAGGTGAGGAGAGCAGTTTTTCCCATTTTTTTAAATAAATGGTATATACTTGGTATATGCCTAATTTTCAATTTTTTTTTTTTGCTATTTTTTAAAAATATTTTCACTGTTTCATTCAAGGATATTTTTGCAATTTACATAAGTATTTATTTAGAGATGTGTCTTCAAGCAAACTTAATCTGTAATGTAATGTAATCTGAACGTGTTTAGATATTTTCGTGTGTGTGTGTGTGTGTGTGTGTGTGTGTGTGTGTGTGTGTGGTATTTATTTATTTATTTATAATTTGTTTACTTATTCACAAAGTATACCAGCACAATATATTTTTTCTATTATTTGAATAATGGTAGACAGTATTAAAAGGTTTTAAGACTACATTTATCTTTACCTGAATGGTAAAACAGTTCATAATACCTAATCCTTTGATTAGGGTAGTTGCAAATGACATTGCAGGTATTACGCCAACACAATGGATAAGTGCAGGGTCAAACTGGTGTACTTAATGTCAACTTTCTGAGTGGAAGCTAATAAGTCAAGCTGACTTCTAGCTTCTATTTTCTGAAGCAAACAACTGTTTGAAGAGCCACACAAGTTAGATACTGCTTCATTATTATCTGAAATTTAAAAAAAAAAAAAAAATCTGCACTCCTGCTACAGTGTCATCATTATTTATATTCCTTTGTGCACATAAAGAAGATGATCAACATTTCAGACCCGAGCATAACTGAAAATATACAAAAAACATGACTTCAGAAAGTTAAATTTGAAATACAGCAGTGGGCTTACAGATAAAAGCTTTAAGAGACAGAAACAAAGGAAATATTTAAGAGATAATGGTTGCCTCTGTTA
Organism: Etroplus canarensis; assembly: GCA_015106775.1. NCBI lineage: Eukaryota > Metazoa > Chordata > Actinopteri > Cichliformes > Cichlidae > Etroplus > Etroplus canarensis. Next base: position 13,825 of record VUQH01088241.1, read on the forward strand.
TTTAGGTTTAGGCATAAAAGTGGCTTTGCTATGCTTAGGGAATATCAAGTCTTTAGTTTTAATAAAGGATCTTTGTTAATGTCCAAGTTGCAATACTCAAAAAGTTATTGGGATCGTTAAAAAATAAGTCTCTCAAGAAAAAAACCTGACATCTCTCACATTATACAGTATGTCTCCCAACCCATCCATCCACCCCATCCTCTGCCCTATGAAGTAACTTTGTCATCTCATTTCTTCCTTTGCTCCCATTCTAATTACTATGTAAAGGGTGCTGTCAGAAATGTAACTCTGAGCCATGTGAACCACTTGCATAAATGACCTTGGTGTGGTAAGACAGTCTTGAAATAAATGTGCTGAGAGGGATATGGTTTGCTTTGCATCTGGTAACGTGACCTATCAGATGTTATGATAGAAATGGGCGAGCCAATTCTGTTTCCTTGTTAGAAATCCTTGGTGAGATTAGATGTGAAAATCTGAATATGAATAAGGATATCTGGGCTAATTATAACCCTTCATCCAGCTGCCTCGTTAGCACTAAGTAATATTCGGTAAAATCAAAAAACTCTGGGTTGAAGGGAGGAGGAGGATGAGTAGGAGGAGGAAAAAGAAAAGAAGGAAGAGAAGAGAGGAAAAAAGGAGCAAAGAGGGAGGAGTCAAGGCATCAGTGCCTATACTTTGGGATTATGCATGCTCAGATAACATCCTCCACCCCATCACCCCCACAAAGATATGCTTCCTTTCAGGGTGAATGTTTCAAAGCTCCACTGAGTGATTCACATCAACACATGCATACACAAAAGCACCTTCACTTATACGCTGCGCTTCCGATCCGGATAATGCTGCTGGCCAAGTTTACACCTAGCTCTGGCGCTACAGTCTCCAAATGCGATTAGCACTTATCTGAAAGACGACCAAACTACCTTCATCATCAGGTTCATCATCATCATATCCATATTCATGTTGTTAAAATCCCCTCTGGAGTAAAACTAAAGGGATTCAAGCACCTGAGAAGACAGAGTGCTTAGCAGAGGAGGGAGGATTGCAAATTCCTCTATTGAGGTCATGGTGCCATATAATTCATTTGAAGATTTTGTATAACAAAAAGATAGCTACCAAAAAGACCACTCTTCTCACATAGTAATTTACAGTGTCGTGTCCAATGTCACAAGCATGTTGGCAGGGCCGATGTCAGTTATTAGGGTTTTTTTTCTTCGTTTTTAAATAAAATATAGTTTCTGGTCTGTTTACATTATCTGTAAAATTATAGACAATGTCAAATATCGAAGTTACAAAAGATGAGACCACCAACAAGGGAATGACACCAAATGCAGTAGTTAGCTTAATCTGGTCCTTATCAATAACCAGTCAAATTTGAAGTAGAGCTGTCTCAACAGAATGACAGACAGAATGATCATTCAATATTCTGTTCCAACCCTCTCTTATTTCCAAGATGTCAGATAATGCCATTTTGTTAAATCTACCAGCATCTGTGCTATGATGATTATAAAGCAATCCACTTTTTAAGAATATATTTTAAACCAAGCCACAAACTTTTCCAAAAAGTAGTTTTAAGTGCCTAAACCTAATCAAGAAGCAAGAAGGCTAAAGTAAAGATCAAGTCGAAAGGAAAAAGAGCCACATACCTAGCCATTTCTCCATCCTCCTAAATGGGACTTTACCACAATTTAAAACTGTCTAATATAATCATCTTATATTGCCACAGCTGATATGTCAAGGCACCAGTGCTTAAGGACACTATATGTATGCAGTCAAAAGGCAGACAGCAAAAACAAAAGACTCAAACTGTCATAATATGTATGGTTTATTATGACACAGTTTAGCAGGAAAACAAAAAGTGGCTGTCAAATAGCAAACGCAGGAGACTGGAAAAGCGCTGTATAAATCAAGTAAATTTAGGAAGGAAGAAAAGGAAGAAACACTGTCAAAATGTGTAAGTTAATGCATAAGACACTGGGTGTATTGGTATTGCTGTTATAACAACTGCTTACTCCATTAAAGTAAATGAAGAAAGTTAGCCTTGGTCTTTCAACTGCAATCTTTGTGGTGGTAAATGATGTAAGCGCAAGTAAAATAACACATAACTCAAACAGTAGAACACAGTAGGTTTACTGGAAAACTGCATATACATTATCAAGTACAAAGCTTAAATAACCAGTTTTGTGATGATATTTAGTCTTGTAACAAAAAATAAAAAAATAAAATTTTTCAAAATTGTTAGCAACCAACATGGAAAAACCTAGGATTAATGTTGCTATTATGAATCTATATTTTTATTGATGCTCATCATGGAAAAACCACGACTAAGACAGACGGGATATAAAAGCTATAGATCCTCTTACTGTCTGTGTAGCGAGGTCCACGGGATGTTGAGGAATGTTAACAATCCAGAGAATTGAGCAGTCAATTTTGCACATACTGCTCTCCTATCTCAAACATAACCTGTTCCAGAGCAAATTAGATGTGCGGCATAAGTTAACATAGCTATGTACTTCAATAGGAATTAAACCATCTTCATGAAACTGAAAACTCAGGGTTTTGGAATTCAATTTACCTCACTGCCCTTAATTTGGCTTGGTATTACAGGCATCAAAAGGCTCACAAGACAAAAGGTGAAAGGTAAAGAGCTGATTAACAAAAACATAGGCCTGTGTCAGGAGCTGTGAAATGCAAGTAGAAATGCAAGTAAAACAACCAAAGCAGTATGAATAAAATTATTGCCAATATAAAACAGGAAGTCACAAAAATAAGAGATGAAAGCAAATTCCCTTAAAATTATAGGAGATAATATAAGACTTTGTTTGATAAAATATTAGCTATGTCCAAACTATTACAATTTTAGCTAGGATTCAAAAATTAACTGCTTAGCTACTATGAAATAGCGTGGTTATGTTACATATTTTATGCTTCGCTTTTTAATAATGAAGTGGAAAAATGACTGTCCAGAGTTGGGATCAGGAAGCAGAGTTGCAGTCTTATACGCCTCTCTGCAGTTTCTCTCCTCCTGTCACCCCCCAAAACACCCATCCCCATAGAGGCAGTGTCCTCTTCCAGACCACCTAAAATAAATCCACTGAAAATTGGAAAAACAATATAATACAATATAATAATATAACCATTTCAATGGCACCAAACAGCAAAGCAATTAAATACAATACAATATTAAATGGACTATTGAATATTAGGTTTCTCTCTTCTAAGTCCCTGTTAGTGAATAATTTAATAATTGATCAACATATTGATTTGTTTTGTCTTACAGAAACCTGGATACTGGAGGAAGAATACATCAACTTAAATGAATCCACGATGACTCCTCGAAGCACAGGCTGAGGAGGAGTAGTGGCAATCTTTAACCCTAGCTTAGTGATCAACCAAATACCGAGACAGAGTTATAATACATTTGAAAACTTCACTCTTAGCCTTGATCACCCTAACTAGAAAAATCAAAATCGAGTTTTTTTTGTTGTTGTTGTCCATTATCCTCCTGTCCCTTGTTCAGAGTTTTTATATGAATTCTCTGACATTTTATCCAATTTAGTGCTCAGTTCAGATAAAATATTTGTAGTAGGGGGTTCTAACATTCATGTAGATGTTCAAAATGGCATCCTCAGCACTGCATTTAATTCATTATTAGAATCAACTGGCACTTCACGAAATGTAAATGAACCCCACTTACCGTTTCATACACTCTTGATCTTGTCCTAACATATGGCATAGAAACTAAACATTTAATTAGTATTATTAATTAGTATTTCCTGAAAATCCTCTTCTGTCTGACCATTGTGGGGCTGTTTTAGTTGATACACCTCTACAAAACTGTGTGGAAGTCAGGGACAGTACCCCTGGATTGGCATACTAGGGTGGTGGTGCCTCTTTTAAAGATGGGGGGGACCAGAGGGTGTGATCCAACTACAAAATGATGATACCACCCAGCCTCCCTGGGAAGGTCTATGCCAGGGTGCTGGAGATGAAAATCTGTCTATTAGTTGAACCTTGGATTCAGGAGGAACAATGCAGTTTCCATCCTGGCCATGGAACGCAGATCCAGCTCTTTATCCTCTCGACACTATTTGAAGATACATGGGAGTTCACCCAGCTACTCTACATGTGCTTTGTGGATCGACAGCATACCTTGGGTTGTCCTGTTGGGGGTGCTTCAAGAGTATAGGTTATCTGACCTCTTTTTATGGGCCATTCACGTCTTGTACAGTCTCTGTAAGAGCATGGTTAGCATTGCCGGAAATAAATCAGACAACTTCCCGGAGGGTGTCGGACTCCACCCAGACTGTCCTTTGTCATTGATTCTGTTCATAACCTTTATGGACAGAATTTCTAGGTACAGTCAAGTGACAGACAGTTTCCACTTTGGTGGGCTTAGGATCACGTCTCCGCTTTTTGTAAATATTGTAGTTCTTCTGGCTTCATCAGGCAGTGACCTCCAGCTTGCCCTGGGGCAATTTGCAGCTGACTGTGAAGCAGCTGGAATGAGGATTAGCACCTCCAAATCTGAGAGCATGCTTCTCAGCCAGAAAGGGTAGAGTGCCCACTCCAGGAAAGGGAGGAGTCACTGCCCCAAACAGAGGAGTTTAAGTATCTTGGGGTATTGTTCGCGAATGAGGGAAGGAGGGAGCACAAAACTGACAGGTTGATTGGTGCGGTGTCGGTGGTGATGTAGACACTGTACCCAGTGTGTTGTTTTGAAGAGCAAGTTGAGTGTGAAGATGAAGCCATCAATTTACTGGTCAGTCCATGTTCCTACCCTCACCTATGGTCACAAGCTCTGGGTAGAGACCAAAATTATAAGGTCATGGATAGAACTGGCCGAAATGAGTATCTTCTGAAAGGTGGCTGGGATCTCCCTCAGAGACAGGGTGAGGAGCTTGGTCATCTGTGAAGGGCTCAGAGTAAAGCTGCTGCTCCTCCAAAGTGAAAGGAGCAAGCTGAGAGGGTTTGGGCATTTGACCATGGTGTCTCCAAGGCACCTTTCAGTTAAGGTGTTTCAGGCATGTCCCATCGGGAGAAGACCCTGGGGCAGACCCAGAACTCACTGGAGAGATTATATCTCTTGGCTGGCTTGGGAACGCCTTGGTGTCCCCCTGGATGTGCTGGAGGAGAGGGAGGTCTGGGCATCTCTGTTTAGACAGCTACCCCCACAACCCGAATCTGGATAGGTGGCAGAAAATGGATGGATGGATGGTATATGCCTGTATTCTGACATCTTCCACTGTTTCTAAGGTCTGTCCAAACTGTATATTCTGACTACATGTGTCATTCTACAGACATCCATATTGTAAATCCAACTAAACTAATGAACTAAAAAATAAATAAATTAATTAATCAGTTGTCTTAATTCTTTTGAGATGAAGCCTATCCTAGCTGTCATGGGGTGAGAGTCAGGGTATATCCCGAATGGGTCACCAGTCCAAGATAGGACTAATAACAATCCACAGCCAATTATCCAATTTTCTCCCTGGAATTAATAAAGTATTCTGTTTCTTATGTCTTTGGACTGTGGGAAAAAGCCAGGTTGCCCAGAGAAGGTCCACACAGACACAAGGAGAACATGCAGGCTCTGCACAGGAGGGTGTTAGCCAGCCAATGAATGCTAAGTAAAGTGTACCACCATGCCACCCCTTATGACAACAGATTCTCTCATTTATACTGAGTGCTGGAAACGTCAACAGTTTGAGTAAATAATTTTGTTTGACTCTTGCCATCTCCTATTAATATCTGATTTACAGCACTGCATTGGTCCTACAGAGAGCCTATGCACAGTGTTGCAGACCATCATCTACATGATGTAGCTGTTGAATGTCACCAGTTTGTGAGCTAAACTTTCTTTATGTTGTTAGTCCTTCAGCCAGCTGTACTTAATATTACAAATAATGACAACTGGCCTTTGCAGCCATTATCTATGATTTTTGTGCTGTTTTTTGTTAGTTTTTTGTGTCACGAGACGTCATCATCATGTCTGGAGCGGACCCCAATGCAGGACTCGAAGACAGGCAGGTTAACTCAAAAGGCTTTATTTAGCTGGCAAAACAAGATAGCAGTACACAGGAACCACAGAACAGGACTGCTAGAGTGACGACGGGGAAACATGAGGGATGACGCAACAGCGACAGACCGGAGAGACAGGACAGAAATAGATGAGGACGGAAAGCATAACGAGAGACAGGTGGGGATGGCACGCAGCTGGGAACAATTACAGCAGGCAGACAAACAGGAAGCGACGCAGACTGGGACGAGGACCACTAGGGGGACAGACCAGGCAGGGAATAGAAGGAGGGAAACCGGCATCAAAACAGCCCGGGAAGGGCGGACCATGACAGGACCCCCCCTCA
>VUQH01088241.1:20206-31751 GCA_015106775.1 Etroplus canarensis
AGCAGGCAGACAAACAGGAAGCGACGCAGACCGGAATGAGGACCACTAGGGGGACAGACCAGGCAGGGAATAGAAGGAGGGAAACCGGCATCAAAACAGCCCGGGAAGGGCGGACCGTGACATTTTGTTTGTTTTTCAACCTACAGATAGCATCATCCTTGTCTAGTGACAAGGTTTTGGCCTTTTGGATGACCTGTAAACAAGCAGGTCTATTTTGGAGGATTGGTGGAGGAATGATGGAAGTACAAGCGAGTATTCAAATGAAGAGGTTGGCAAAGAAAATGCTATTGACAGGAAGCTGAAGAAAGTAGACAGGAGTACTGGGAGTCTAGGTGTACACCAAAGAGAGAAGTGGCAAAAGTGGCAATGGCAAAAGAAAATGCTTATAGTGAGTTGTATGAGATGCTGGGCACCAACGGAGAGAAGGATTTGTATTGATTGGCTTGACAGAGAGACCAAGCTGGAAAGGATCTGCAGCAGGTTAGGGTGACTATGGATAGAGATGGAAATGTACTAACGTGTGAAGAGAGTCTGTTGAGAAGATGTAAGGAGTACTTTGAGAAGTTGATGAATGAGGAAAATTACAGCGAGAGGAGGACAGACAGACCAAAGATGGTGAATCAGGAATGTGCAATATATTAGAGATGAGGATGTGAGAGCAGCTATGAAGAGGATGAAGAGTGGAAAGGTCGTTGGGCCAGATTACATACCTGTGGAGGTATGAAGTTGTCTAGAAGAGAGGGCATTGGACTTTATATCCAGTGAGAGACTGCCTGAGGAATGGAGAAGAAATGCACTGGTACCAATCTTCAAGAGTAAGAGTAATGTGCAGAACTGCAGTAACTACAGAGGAATCAAGTTACTGAGCCATACCATGAAGATATGGCAAAGAGTTATCGAAGCTAGGGTAAGAAGAGAGGTGATGATCAGTGAGCAGAAATATAGCTTCATGTCAAGAAAGAGTACTACAGTTGCAATGTTTGCTTTGAGAGTGTTGATGGAGAAGTATAGGGAAGGTCAGAAGGAGTTGCACTGTGTCTTTGTGGATCTAGAGAAAGCATTTGATAGAGGAACTGTGTTATTGTATGAGGAAGTCAAGAGTGGCAGAGAAGTATGTGAGGGTAATAAAGAATGTTTATGAGAACAGTGAGACAGTGGTGAGGTGTGTGGTAGGAGTGACAGATGGGTTCAAGGTGGAGGTGGGATTACATCACGGATTGGCTCTCAACCCCTTCTTGTTTGCAGTGGTGATGGATAGATTGACAGATGAGGTCAGGCAGGAGTCTCTGTGGACTATGATGTTTGCAGCCAACATTGATCTGTAGCAAGATTAGGGAGGAAGTAAAGGAGAGCCTCGAGAGGTGGAGGTATGGACTGGAAAGAAGAGGACTGGAAGTCAGTAGAAGCAAGACAGAACAGGTAAAGGTGAATGAGTTTAATTACCAGAGGTCAGACAGAATCAGAATACTTTAATAATCCTAGGGGGGAAATTGTATTTTGTCACAGATGCTCAGTCATATAGAAATAAATATGAATATGAAAGGAAATAGATATAAATATTAGAGGTAAGAAATATGATAAAAATACATTTTAAAAAAACTTGTCTGTATGAATTGCCATATGTAGTTTCAATAACTCCAAAGTTAAACTACTGAAAGCAATGGACAGTGCACAAGAGAGGTGAAGAAGAGAGTGCAGGAAAGGGTGGAGAGGGTGGAGACAAGAGTGCAAGGGGTGCTTTGCGATATAAGGATATGAACAAGAGTGAAAGGGAAGGTTTACAAGACAATAGTGAGACCTGCTATGATGTATGGTTTGGAGACAGTGGCACTGTTAAAAAGACAGGAGGCAGAGTTGAAGATGATAAGATTTTTACTGGAATTCACCAGGATGGACAGGATTAGAAATTCATAAATCAGAGGGACAGCTCAGGTTGAGCAGTTTGGAGATAAAGTATGAGGGACAAGGCTGAGATGGTTTGTACATGTTCAGAGGAGGGATAGTGGTTATATTGGACAAAGGATGTTGAAAATGGTGCTGCCATGCAGGAGGAAAAGAGGAAGACCACAGAGCAGGTTCATGGATGTAGTGAAGGAGGACATGCAGAGGGTTGGTGTGCGAGAAGAAGATGCAAAGGACAGAGTGAGATGGACGCAGATGTTCAGCTGTGATGAGCCCTAACAGGAGCAGCCGGAAGAAGAAGAAGAAGAAGAAGTAGAAACGGGCAGTTTTTAGGGTTATGGCAAGGCATAACAGGCTGCTTCTAGGGAAATGGCAACAGGTGTGTGGAGGGTGGGAATGCTCTGTGATAAGAAATGGATATTAATTTATCACATGTTTAAGTATTTGCATCTGCATTACACAGGATTAAGAACATTAGGGCAAAGGCAAAAGATAGGTGAAAATGTGAAACAATAACTGGCCAATAGCTGGCAGTGCAAGCGTTGTTGCAGTAACATACACTATATCACTTTTTTGTATAAAACTCATTTAGGTTTTATTTTTCTTAAAAGTGAAGTCTTCAGTTTGCAAATTTATTTGCCACCATTAAGCACAAGAAAAAATCTGTCCTTCTTTATTGATCTAAAAGCCACAGTAAAACATGTAGTAAACATTTAGCTCTTCCGTTCACTCATTTACTCTTATTTACTCTTCTTTTGTTGTATTTCAGTGTATCTTGAATAAAGTCTTTATTATTCTTTCTATGACGTGGCTGCACATCCCCTAACATTACTGTAACGAATGTTTCCCATAATCAGCCACATAGCCCTACCTTCAAAACCACGGCCTCAACGGTTTCTTACCGCTTCCACCTCCTTTTTCACTGTGTGTGTGTGTATCTGTGTGTGTGTTTGTGTGTGTGAGAGTACTGTGTGCAGCTTGCAGCTGCCAAAAAGGCAGTCGAAACTTTGATAGCATCATCACACAGGAAAGAAGCAAGTGAGCTAGACACTAGCTTCTGCAGCTAAATTTGGAGGAAAGGGGAGAAGTGGGGTTGAGTGCTAATCTGTCTCTTTGTGGATGAAACAGATGTTCAGCATGAGTGATGGGAACTCATCAACCATCTTCACTGTGGCTTCTTTGCGGAGGTCAAGATAGCAGCTTGTCCATGTGTAAAGTTCGTTACCACCAAAAATTAGCCAAGATGGGTCTATAGTGTATGCAACCAAGTATTCACATATAGGCTTTGGGTAACTATCAAAGGGATGCTGGAGGTACAGCCATCTTGACTTACATGCATTTTGAAAAATTCCATATTTTGGAAGGATTTTTTTTCTTTTTGGAGGCACATTTACCTTATTTAATGATAACAAAAAGCTTAAGCAATGTTGTGTCAAGATACACCATATGGACAAAAGTATTGGATCAATCCTCTTAATCACTTAATTCAAGTGTTTGTTTCAGTCCCATTGCCACATAAAATCAAGCATCTTGCCATGCAGGTTGCCTTTAAAAACATTTGTGAAAAAATTAATTATTTTGAAGAGCTCCCTGAATTCAAATGTGATACTGCAATAGAATGCCACTGCTATAATTAATTTCATGAAATTTCTTCCCTTGTAGATATTCCATGATTAACTGTAAGTGGCATTATTGCAACGGTAATGCATTTAGAAACCACATCAACTCAACCACAAAGTGAGAGCCAAGATACAGAATGGGGTCACCAAGTGCTGAGGCGCAGTGTGTGTAAAAGTCACCAGACTCTGCTAGTTCAATAACTGCAGAGAGTACCAAACTTCCTCTGGCATTAACTTCAACACAACAACTGTGCACAGGGACCTTCATGGCATGGGTATCCATGGCCAAGCAGCTGCACGCAAGCCTTACATCACCAAGCACAATGCCAAGCATCAGTTATAAATTGGTGTAAAGTACATTCCGCTGGATAAATCACACTTCTCTATCTGGCAGTCTGATGGACGAGTCTATATTTAGTGAATGCCAGGAGAACATTACCTGCTTGACTGTAAAACTGTAAAATTTTGAGGCAGAGGAATAATGTTATGGGGTTGTCTTTACTGGGGTTGACTTGTGCCCCTTAGTTCTAGTGAAAAGAAAATCTTAATGCTTCACTTACCAAGACATTTTGGAAAATTCTGTACTTTCAGCTTTGTGTTAACAGTTTGGGGAAGGCCCTTTTCTATTCCAGGAACACTGTGCCACAAAGCAAGGTTGGAGTTTTGTGTGAAATAGCTTGACTGGCCCACATACAGCCCCGACTTCAACCCCAATCAAACAACTTCGGGATGATCTAGAATGGAGATTGCAAGCCAGGCCCTCTCACCCAATATCAGTGTCTAACCTCACAAGTTCTCTTCTGGATGATTGGGCAAAAATTTCCACAGACAAAAACTAAAAATGTGTAGAAAGCTTTCCTAGAAACGTTGAAGCTGTTTTTTGCAGCAAAAGGGGGGGCATATGTCTAAGTATTTAGAATAGGATGCTATACAGTGCTTTGTGAAAGTATTCATACCCCTTGAACTTTTCCACATTTTGTCACGTTACAACCACAAACATAAATGTATTTTATGTGATAGACCAACACAAAGCAGTGCATAACTGTGAAGTGGAAGGAAAATGATTCATGAAATCTTAAAAGTGTGGCATGCATATGTATTCAGCCCTCTTTACTCTGACACCCCTAATTAAAATCCAGTGGAGCCAATTGCCTTTAGAAATCACCTAATCTGTAAATAAAGTCAACCTTTGTGTAATATCAGTATAAATACAGCTGTTCTGTGAAGGCCTCAGGGGTTTGTTAGAGAACACGGGTGAACAAACAGCATCATGAAGCCCAAGGAACACACCAGGCAGGTCAGGGACAAAGTTGTGGATAAGTTTAAAGTGGGCTTAAGTTATAAAAAAAAAAAAAAACATATCCCAAGCTTTGAACATCTCATGAAGCTTTGTCCAAGCCATCATCCAAAAATGGAAAGAGTATGGCACAACTGCAAACCTACTAAGACACGGCCATCCACCTAAACTGACAGGCCGGGCAAGGAGACCATTAATCAGAGAAGCAGCCAACAGGCCCATGGTAACTCGGGACGAACTGCAGAGATCCACAGCTTATGTCCACAGGATAACTATTAGCACTCCACAAATCTGGCATTTTTAGAAGAGCAGCAAGATGAAAGACTTTGTTGAAAGAAAGCCATGAGAAGTAGTGTTTGCCACAAGCCATGTGGAAGACACAGCAAACATGTGGAAGAAGGTGCTCTGGTCAGATGAGACCATAACTGAACTTTTTTGCCAAAATGCAAAACACTGTGTGTGGTGAAAAAAATAACACTGTGCATCATCCTGAACACACCATTTCCACCATGAAACATGGTGGTGGCAGCATCATGCTGTGGGGATGCTTCTTTCCAGCAGGGACAGGGAAGCTGATGGGAAGATAGACGGAGCCAAATACAGGGCAATCTTGGAAGAAAATCTGTCTGCAAAAGACTTGAGAGTGTTGTGGAGGTTTACCTTCCAGAGGAAAAAGCATAAAAGGAAAAGGTGGAGTGGGTGGAGACAAGAGTGAGGGGTGCTTTGTGACAGGAGGATAGAAGCAAGAGTGAAAGGGAATGTTTACAAGACAGTCGTGAGACCTGCTATGGTGTATGGTTTGGAGACAGTGGCACTGACGAAAAGACAGGAGGTGAAGCTGGAGGTGGCAGGGTTAAAGATGTTAAGATTTTTCTGGAATTTACCAGGATGGACAGGATTAGAAATTCATGCATCAGAGGCACAGCTCAGGTTGATAAGTTTGGAGATAAAGTCAGAGATGCAAGGCTGAGATGGTTTGTACATGTTCAGAGGAGGGATAGTGGTTATATTGGACAAAGGATGTTGAAAATGGAGCTGCAATACAGGAAGAAAAGAGGAAGACGACAGAGAAGGTCCATGGATGTAGTGAAGGAGAACATATAGACTGTTGTAGTGACAGAGGATGCCAGGTATAAGGTGAGATGGAGGCAGATGATCAGCTGCGGTGAACTCTAACGGGAGTAACTGTAAGAAAAAGAAAAAGCTGGCTAAATCTGCAAATAACAGTAACTCTCAGATCTAGCACAGGTCAGCTAACCACAGCCCTCCACTAAGAAACTCTTCACAAACTCACAACAGAAATTATTATGTGGCTTATTTTCAAATGAGTCATTTCCTTCCACTGCCCTGCTTCACCAGAACTTCATAGGAAATCTGACTTTAACCCCTGTTGATATCGTGGTCATGAATATTTTGCTAAGACTGTATAATGTTGCTAAATAAATAATTATCTTAAATAAAATAACAGTATTTAGTGTGAAATACATAAATACCATTGCTTTATCTTGTGTTGTGAAAATTTTGCTCTTTTTCCATTTTATTTATTGTGTTAAAGTTGATTAAACTTTTCCATATGACTGAACCCCAAAGGACACTGCAATTGTTTTTTTAAAATTAAGTAGACAATTTTACAGTACCCGGTAGAATTACTAAATCTGTCAAAAAATACTACTAAAATAATAATAATAAAAACACAGACTGTTACTTCGAAAGTATAGCCCTGAAAAAGCAGGTAAAGTCCATTGGTCTTTTTACACCCAAGCCTACAAGGCTCATCGGGCCGGAGCTTATCCAGCGGTTTTTGTAGCATGAAGCGACTTGGGAGTTAGACTCCTCCTGGACGGGACGCTAGTCCATTGCAGGTTACCTTCCCAGTATTTTACTGGTACCCAGCTTTTACTGCTGGGTGGACAGAGGCACACTTGCGGTTGGAACTTTGCCTAAGGGTCTTGGCATGTTGGGGGTCCGACTGGGATTCAAGCTCACGACCTCTCAGATCATGAGCCTGGCACCTTAACCATTACACCACCGCCCCCACCTGAAAAAGAAGAGTACTGTCAAACTCTGTAACTATTTACCCGCAAAATTTAAAATGTTAACCTTCATGAGACTACAGACTAGATAAACACATTGTATCTTATTGCCAAATGTCTACACTTTTGGTTCACAGTATTTACATTATGCAAATTTTTGTTAATTTGTGTATGTTATTATAGTTTTGTTGTTGCTTCCTTTATTCCATAATGAGAATGTTTCATTCTAAACCAAAGTCATCCTGACTTCTCTCAAGTTTTAATAATTATTCCCAAGGCAATAGATGTGTATCTGTCCACAATTTCATTTCACCAATCAGGCGAGCTAATATGCTTCAAGTGAACTCTGTACACATCCCACGTGGTCTATTCCCGTCCCCACTTCCATACCCCCTCCTCCCTTTTTCCCTTACTCCACTCCTTTCATCACTCCACATCCACAGGGGAGATGTAAAGCTTTTGGAGTAAATCAAGGCTTTCCCCTTCATAAACGCCTGTGCAATTAACTTAGCTTTTTCTCCTTCTGATTTACGGCATCCATGTTGGAGACTGGAGTCAGCCAGGCCCTCTGTGTTTCAAAAGAAAAGGCTAGTTGGCTAACTTCCCTCTCTCTATCTCTCTCTTTCTCTCTCTCTCTTTTTCACACACGCTGTCAACCACAAAAATTGTATGCACGCACAAAGGCTAATTCACATCTGGTTCTCTGAATGACGATTGAAAAGGAAGAAAAGAAAAGAGCAGTGAGTGAAATGTTGAGCCTTATGGCAAAAAAGGAGGATTTAAAGGTATAATCCATCTGATGTTTGCTCTTATAAAAAAAGTATATATTCAGTTACGTATAACATAAGTATATAAACTCTGAGTTATAGTAAAGACAAGTGTTCATTAAGACTGAACAGCAAAGTAATAAGAATATCATTCAATTTCTTTGTATTTTTTTGGTAAAGTAAATCAGCGACAAGTCCAAAAGGTATGTTCTGGCAGCATAAGGGAGTGATGGTGCATACAGTTTGGGTGGGAAAAAAATCAACCTTTTCATTCTCCAAGTGGCTGGTACATGCTAGAAAGTCAGAATTTGTAGGTTTATCTAGAAATTTACCACACAGTTCTGGCCTCTCCCTTTAATGAAACATCTGCATCCCACAGATTTTGTGTCTTCATTTCTCTCAAAATCTCACATTAGTAAAGAAATGTGGTCCCAAATGATGACTAAATACAGCAAGATGCAGTAAATGTTATTGAGAAGAAAATCAGTGTATGTTGCATGAGTGCTGAGCAGCTCAGCTTTTGTACAGAAACACCTGCAGTTTCTATGGTGCTATTTCTTGAACTATAACCAACTGTATGGTTTTCATTATCTTTGAAGATTTGCACTACAGTACAGTTTTCTCTGAGCAAAACATTTACAAGAATAACACACCTCAGGTTAAGTTGCTTAAAAGCTAACACAGCCAGTAAGACTTATTTTCAAAATTCTGATCACCGATCTAGTAAATACTGGAGTAGCACAAGTACAACTACGACAGGTAGGCTCCAAAGCAGGTTGAAGATTCAAGCAAAGGAAATGTAAATGTTATTGGAACCACTGACCCAGAATGACTAATTTTTTTCTAGTTTTTGGAGAATGAAGGGCAGGGATGGCACACTTTTGTCACATGGGGAAAAAATGAAAATTATGAGGTTTTTTGCTTGTTCTGGGTTTTTTGTTTCATTTTTTTGTTTTTTTTATTCTTTTAAATGAGCTGCTCTTAGCTGTTCTTTTTCAGCAGAACCTTTTCATACTATCCAGGGAGCCTGCATTCACTGCAAATCCCAAGCTAAGTAAAGTACTACTAAAATGGACATCTTTAAAACAAAATCATTATAATTTAACATTTTTTATGATGTGAAGAAACTAACAGAAAAGTCCATATGGGGTACTGTACACAACATTGCCCTCTCGGGTTTGAAATATCCATATCAACTCAAGATACAGGAGCATCCTCTTCAGATGAAATACAGGCAATTTATTTCTTCCAGTTTTGTAAAAAAAAGTGTGTTATTTAGAAAGTTATCCTTTCCATCTCAGAAATTCCCCTCACTGTGTCCATCCATTGTTTCAGGCTTGGAGGGTGTTTTATACCAGTCCCTTGTAATTGCCTTTTTTTTTTTTTTACCAGCAATTAATAATATTTTACACAGACACCAATCCTTTTTAATAACAACATCTTCTTATGATACCCTGAGGTACAGTACCATGACACCTTTTGGGATTTCATATCCTAGGATCATAAAAATATGCCTTTGGCTACAGCGGCAGCATAAGTATTTTGGCAGAGGTTTTATGCCAGATGCCCTTCCTGATGCCCTTCCATGGTGAGAGGAGCTTGTGTCCCCACCTGGAACCAAACCAGGGACCTTCCACTTACAAGGCAGATGTGTAAACCACTACACTGCAGGGACACTTAAAATTGGATATAAATTGCCCCAAAGGTTGGTGTGCATGCTTCCACATTGTCTACAGTATGGCTGTTGTGACTGAAATTGTTTGCTTTTAATATACAGTAATACACATCAAATTTTCTCTACTTCTTTGACCTTGCAGATGAGTGTTGTAACCCCAGTTCCAAAAAGGTTAGGACACTGCATGAAAACTATTAAAATTATCTCTAAATTTTACCAGGGTCTTCAGCAACAGAAAAGTAATAATACCAGAAACATTAAAACAAAATAGGGAAAAAGAACTAAACACAAAAATAGCTGAGGAGGAGGATTGAGTTTCTTTGTGTGTAATGCAACCATAATTCTAAAAATCTGGGAAGCTGTATTAATTATTAATAAAATCATAATGCAACAATTTGTAAATCTCATAAACCAATATTTTATTCACTAAAGAACATAGAAAACATTTCTTCTTCTTCTTCTTCTTCTTCTTCTTGCAGCTGCATTTGTTAGGGGTTGCCACAGCATGATCATCTGCCTCCATCTCACACCAACCTTTTTCATGTCCTCCATTGTCTCTCTCTTCCTCCTAACACACCTTCCCCTTCTCTTCCTCCTTTGTCTTCTGTCACCAGTAGCATAGCTGCCACCAGCACCCTGTCTGCTAACAGCACTGGAGGCAATCCTTGTTGACCCAGGTCTCGACCAATTGGATACAGAAGTCATATTATGAATCCATATATATGATTTTATGCCCTTTCTGATGCAACCCTCCCCATTTACCCAGGCTTGGGCCCGGCATGAGGAGTAAACTGGTTCATACTCATACTCCTCTTGACTTTAATGGAAACAACACATCTCAAAAAAGTTGGAACAAAGGCAAAAGACTGGAAAAGTTAGTGGTATTAAAAAGAAACAGCTGAACAAACATGTTATGAATAATTAAGTTATTTGTCAACAGGCTAGACATGTGACTGAGTATAAAAGAGCACCTTACAGAGACAGCGTGTCTCAGAAGTAAAGATGGGCAGAGGTTTAGCAATTTGCAAAAAACTGCATCTACAAATTGTGGCGCAATTTCAGAATAATGGACCGCGCCTTTGACACCCCTGATCTACAGTATGTATTATCAAAAGAATCAAAAGATTCCGAGAATATGGAGACATCTCTGTGTGTAAGGGACACGGCTGAAAACCAATATTGGATGCTGGTGATCTCCGGGCCCTTAGGTAGTACTGCATTGCAAACAGGCATGATTCTCTCGTGGAAATCATTGTTCAGGAACACTTCCAGAATTCATTGTCTGTGAACACAGTTTGCCATGCCACACACAAATGAAGGTTACAGCTTTATCATGCAAAGAAGAAGCCATATGTGAACATGATCCAGAAATGCCACTGTCTTCTCTCAAAGCTCATTTAAAGGGACTGAGGAAAAGTGGAAAAACTCTTAATTTGAGACTTCCTCAGCATACATGGCAGCTACATTGTCTGAACTGCTACGAACATTAATTCACCTGCGGCTCATGCACTCAATGGCACCCATAGTGTGATACTTAGGTTATATTCTTTAGTTGTAATTTACACTATTTGTTTAGTCTAGAGTTCACTGTAGATATGAACACAGTTCTTTACATTTTTTCTAGTTTTCTATTGTCTACTTCTAAAAGCAAACTTTCAGCATGAGAATTGTGCACTTTAATTTTTTTTTTTCTGGTGGCTAAGATAGATCTGTGGGTACTAATGTGGTGTCTTTGCTGGTTCTGTCAAGTTCAGTAGAATTTCTGCTGACAAGAAGGTGAGCAGAAAATGGCAGTTCTTTTTCCTTTTGTGTTGAGTATTTCTTTAAAAGGCACACATTCTGCTCAAATCCTTTGAGTGCTTCTTTTAGACAAGCTTCTAAATTTAGAATGGAAACATCCATGATTTTAATAATTTATTTCTAAACTAGCCAGCACAGATCAACTCTCACATCCTTCAAGGGCTTTGTACTTTAGATGCAACCACAGATCTCCAAATTTGTCATATTATGACTCCCAGAGCATCTCAGAAGCTATTTGTGACTTTGTCTATTTACTTACTGTAAATGCATTTAAAATGTATAGGCCAGGGCCTCTCCCAAAACCTACCCACATTTCCTGGCCTTCTGTGCCCCAAGACACACTCTTTCATACACACTCTTACACATGCCCCTGAAAAACCCCAGCCCTGCCCTTGTCTGCTAGCTGCCTCACATACACTGGCTCCATTCTTCCATGGCATGGATTGAGATGG